>JAQHUG010000343.1:1970597-1997945 GCA_028555095.1 Dicrostonyx torquatus | reverse complement strand
GATTCCATTGGTCAACGTCTCTGTTTTTGTGCCAATACCAAGCTGTTTTCATCACTGTAGCTCTGTAATAGAGTTTGAAGTCAGTGATGGTAATGTCTTCAGAAGTTCTTGATCTGCAGAGTGAGTTCTAGACAGATTCCAAGGCTACAGAAAACCCCTGTCAGGAAGAAAAGAATGTTCCCTGGAACACACAGGAAAACAGCTGCTTTCTTAGTGGGTATTCACAGGATGTCCTCTGCTGCACGGGAATAGGTGGTTCTGGCACCATAGTTGATATTGAGAATAAACTGATAGAGCTGGATTGACCCATGCATCTGTGGGTTCTAGATGTGAGGATTCAGCTGGTTCTAGATATGAGGATTCAGCTGGTTCTAGATGTGAGGGATTTCAAAATGCTCCAGAAACAACTGCACCTGCACTGAACATCGATGCTTCTCTTGTCCTCCTACTGAGGAGGCTGGAACACAACAATACATTGTACTGGACATTCTAAGTATCCTTGTTAAGTCTTACTTTTCTTTTCCCTTTTCAATTTTCATGTCTATTTGAGTGTCTAGTGTGCATGTGTGTATGCATGTTTACATGTATGTAGACATATCTCTCTCTCTCTTTCTCTCTCTCTCTCTGTGTGTGTGTGTGTGTGTGTGTGTGTGTGTGTGTGTGGTTGCATGTGGACGCCAAAGCCTGATGTTGGAATTATTCTTAGTAACTTTCCTACCATATTCATTGAGGTAGGGTTTTCCAATTGGTCCCCTAGTTCTTGGATGCGGCTGGTCTCACTAGTCAGCATATAGCTTAGATGGGATAGTGCTGAAGTAATGTAGCCATGGAAATATTATGAATTATCCCAAAATCATTTATACATTTGATCTCTACTAGATTATTTTTAGTAATTAGATGCTAGATTTTACCCACTTTGACAAATTACCAGTGAGATTGAAAGTGGGGATTTATTGATATTACAAATGTTGAGCTTCAAACGACAAGGCTTTATTTATATATTCCTTAAGATAAACCTTCAATCAAGTGTGGTATTGTTTGCATCATAGTTTGTAGTATGAGGAATGGGCTGTGTCCTTCCACCTGGCTAGCTTACACACGAAATAATCACATGGAAATTGTATTAATTTAATTACTTCCTGGCCCATTATCTCTAGCCTCTTATTGGCTAACTCTCACATCTTGATTCAACACATTTTTAATAATCTGTATGTCACCATGAGGTCATGGCTTACTGGGAAAGATTCAGCATGTCTGACCTGGCAGCTTCATGGTGGCAGCTCTCTCTCTGCCTTCTCTCTCCCAGCATTCCTTTCTGTCTACTCTGCCTACCTGATTTTTGCCCATTCAACCAATGAAAGCAATACAAATGCAGAAGGATCTCCTACACCAATAGTTGATCTTACTTGTCCCTAAATTCCATTATGGTGATATTGGTGAGGGCAATGACAGGTTCTTAGGATTGGAATTTTGAATTTTTGTTTGTTTGTTTTGGTTTTGGTTTTTTTCGTGACAGGGTTTCTCTGTGTCTTTGGAGCCTGTCCTGGAACTAGCTCTTGTAGACCAGGCTGGCCTCGAACTCACAGCGATCTGCCTGCCTTTGCCTCCCAAGTGCTGGGATTAAAGGCGTGTGCCAATAATACCTCGCAGAATTTCAATGTTTAATAAATTGGTGATAAACTGGATTTGGAATTCTTTTGTTTGAGGTTAAAATTCTGAATTCATGTGTTAATTTCAATTTCCTGAAACACTTACGATATCTTTTCACCTTATCTTGCTTTGTGCAGAGTCAGTACATAAAGATTTTCAGTAACCACTTATATTCTTGCCTACATTTTTCAATAATTAGAGACTGCTGCATTAATTTCTCACATTTATTATGGAAAGTGCCCTTTGTAACCTGGCATTCATTATAGAAATGAGTTAGTTGTTGATGAATAGAACCTTCATAACTAGAATGCTATAGAAGCACATCATAAATTTTTCTTCTTAGCACATTTTCAAAGCATTAGACTAAACAGCAAAGAGCTTACTAGATGTTTGTGACTTTGGTTTATGCCTTTGAACTAATGGGAGGAGGGGCTAATCCATCAGTAGCCCTCACTGCATTTAATTAGCCTGGATCCCCTTTTACAAGCCTAGAAATAACATCTCTTTTCTTTTTCCCCTAGGAGAAAGGGTCAACACCAGGAAATAACCACCTTAAGTGCAGGGCTGATACCAATTCAGCGAAAATGAAGCTCACTGTGGAAGGCGAGCCAGGAATTCCTGCATCTGTGCTTGTCTGCAGGCTCTCGACCCCTGAGTTTCAGGTGTGGCTCCTGCTTCTTCCTTGTGTCATTGCTGCCCTGATTTCTGTGGGCCTCTGCCTGAACAATGTCCTGAACTTGGCAGCAGTTCCAGAGCGATGACCGGGAGGCAGCAAGCTTCACCTCACCAGTCCATGTCCCTGTTTAGAGAAAACAGCTCTGTGTGTGTTTGAGTTACAGGTTCACGTTTTTAAATCACCTTGAAATCATCATTTGTTTCTGCTTCGTGTTTGACAGCTCAGCTTTTGCACTTGATTGTAGATTTTTATTTTATTTTTGTTTTGTTTTTCAATATAGGGTTTCTCTGTAGCTTTGGGGCCTGTCCCGGAACTATCTCTTGTAGACCAGGCTGGCCTCAAACTCACAGAGATCTGCCTGCCTCTGACTGGGATTAAAGGTGTGCGCCACCACCACCCTGCATGATTGTAGATTTCATAGCATGCTGTGAACTTTTAGCAAGAAGAACTCCAGGACTGTAGTGATCCATAAGGAACAGAGGCTCCCTAACACTATATCAAGTTATGGGATAAAATGACCTTATCTTAGGCTATAAGAGTCTATGTTTCTGAGTCCTGGTTTCTTGCTATTATTCTGCTCCAGAAAAATATTCAGGCCTTGGCTGGATGCAGACACTTGGGTTCTATGGTGTTTCAGCTGGGGTTTCTATTGCTTCCAGGAAACACAAGCAAGTTTGGGAAGAGATAATTTATTCAGTTTACACTCAGCCTTACTGTTCATCAGGACAAGAACTTAAACAGGGCAGGATCCTGGAGGCAGGAGCTGATGCAGAGGCCGTGGAGGGTGCTGCTTACTGGCTTGCTCAGTCTGCTTTCTTATAGAACCCAGGACCAGCAGCCCAGGGATGGCACCACCTACCATGATCTGGGCCCTCCTGCATAGATCACTAATTGAGAAAATACCTTACACTGGATCTCAGGGAGGCATTTCCTCAACTGAGGCTCCTTCCTCTCTGATGACTCTAGCTTGTGTCAAGTTGATAGGAAATCAGCCAGTGCATATGGTGAGGTAAAATAGTTGATTGTGTCCAATTATGTCCTGAAATTGTCTTTCTTAAATATAGCATGACTGACTATGAGCTGGACTGGATGTCACAGGCTTGTAATGTTGACTACGCAGGAAGTCAAGACATAAGATCTGAGGTTCACAGTCCTTCCAGGCAAATTATCAGGAATCTCTTTCAAAATAAAAAGTACAACAGGGGCTAAAGATAGAGCCTAGTGGTATGGAACTTGCCTAGAATGCACAAACCTCTAATAACCACAAAACAGAAAAGATCCCCCTCCCCCCAAATCCCAACACTTATGCAGAAAAAGGAAGGAAAAAAGGGAGCGAGGGAGGGAAAGAGGGAGGGACGAAGGAAAGAAGGAAGGAAGGAAGGAAAGGAAAGGAAAAACAAAGATTCTTTAAGATGTGTGACTTTCAGTTTGCCCAAATAGAGATGTAGCAAGGATGCTGGTGGTCCTCCTGCCCGGCAGCACAAATACCCACGAGCAGAGACAGGAACAGTCTCCAGTTGTCATTTGATTCACATCTGGAAGGCCAAGACTTCACATCCTCCAAGCAAATCACCTTCCATCCCATCTCCAGCCAGAGGCTTTATAGAAAGGCACAGAGCAGCATCATGAAGGGCTCAGTCTTGCGTGGTCCCTGACATTTCTGCAACTTTGAGTATCTATGCCTCTCTCATTTTATCAGACCTTGCACTTATCCCTCATTCTCTCGGCATCTGTGTCCAGGCTCTTCTTGAATGCTGCACCCTAGTTAGTGTCTGCCCACACCAACTCCATATTCTTTTAGGCACTCCATGGTGGACTGGATGACTAATGCAGAACAGGCAGAACATACACGTTAAGCTACTAACATGTGCATGCAGATTCCTTTTACAAAGTGAAATTTGAAAAGCGGGCCCCAGACGAACCTCTGTGTGTTCAAGGCTAGCCTGGTGAGTTCCAGGACAAGCAAAGATACACAGAAAACCCCTGTCTCAAAAGAACAAAACAAAACAAAAGTGCCACAGAATATGGACTACAAAGTCCCACTGTCCATCCACCTGCCTATTAACAAAGACAAAATGTCTGGATTCATGCTTCAGGAACTCCTGGGCTGAGGTCAGTGTAAGAGCAAGAGGAGGAGGAAACTCCAAAAAAGTAGGTTTTGAAGGCTTCCTCATGGGTGAGAAAGTCTGCTCCTGCTTGCTTTGTTATGTCCTCTTCTTCCTCCTCCTGCCCCTCCTCCTCTCCCTCTCCTTTGTAGGGGGTGAGGGAGGGTCTTCTGCTTAGAACAGAAAAGGCTGGCAAAATTCCATTCAAGATGATATCTAGGTTTCTAGCCCATCTTTTAATTTTACTTAGAAGCCACAGAAAGATTGTTCAGCATGGAAAATCTGACTGAGATAAAGAACAAATGTTTTATTCACAAGAACACAGTGATTCTCGTCCACATGTGTCTTGAAGCTTTAGCTACAACTGTGATTAATGGTGTACACTGCAGATCATAGGGAAGGCAATGTTTAAAACAGTCTTTAATCTGTGCTTTGCCAGTTTTATGCATGTGAACATCTTGATGGTAGGCACCAAGGAAAGCAGCTATCAAACACACTGCTTTCCAAGGCTGATTCTGTTGCTTGGTTTTTGGGACAAGTTTTCTTTGTGAAGCAGCCCTGGCTGTCCTGGAACTCACTCTGTAGGCGAGGCTGGCCTTGAACTCGCAGTGATCCTCCTGCCTTTGCCTTGTTTGTTTTGAGACAAGTTCTCATTATGTAGATCAGACTAACCATGAACTTGAAATCCTTCTGCCTCTGACTCCTGAATGTTGGGATTGTGATACTACACCCAGTTTAATCCACTTAAACCTTCTTACATTTTTCTGATTAAATTTCCAGATTAATATTTTTTAAGATAACCTCATTGTTTATAAACATGGTGAGGGTGGAGAAAATAAAAGAGATATGAAGGTTTAGCAAAAGAGAAATTGTATCATACCCAGAGCTCACAGGACTGCTGTTGCCTTTACTCAGGGTGAGTGTAAAGATAGCGTGGGATTGGCTCAGGTTAACAGAAACCAGCTGGAGAGCTGCTTCTCTGGTGAAACTGTGATCCATGACCTAGCCATGACCAGTGAGAGTCACGGCTGAGTGGGGAGAAGGGAATAAGCATCCCTGTGGCCCCACAACCTTGCACCAGCCAATAGACATTCGCATTCCTGGGTTCCTCTGATCCGAAGTTCATTGGAATCAATTTCTCTTGATTCTGAAGGCACCCAGGGTTTTCGTCAGTTTGCAGACCTGCAACCTCTCTCTCTAATAATGAACCTTGTGTTTTAACCCCATTAATATGTCATTCCAAGAAGTCAGCTCGTAGATAGAGGGGGAAATGTTAGGGCCAAGATTTATCTGCGTTTGAGTTCAGAAGGGTTTGTGCAGCCAAGAGTCAGGAAATGTCACTGCAGCTAAACGGCAGCAATAAACCTTTGAGCCCCCACTACTGCAGTCTCCCTCAGCACAGAAAAGGTCAGCCTCACACTGTGAATCTGTCACACAGCAGCATGTCTCTTCCGGTCGGACAGTAAATCTGCATAGAGGCAATCAGCCACCCGTGTTAACTCTACTCCTGTGGTTCTGGACTTTGTTTGTGAAATCTTAAACAGCTGTTCTCCCATATGGTGCAGGCATGAACATCTTCACGAGGTGGAAAGACCTCCCAGAACACAGCCTGAATGAGGTGGGGTGAGTGGGGGACACCAAGAGGCTGGGGTTTTGGTTTCTAAAGCATAAACTCAACTCCTCAAGAAGGAAGAAAATTTAGATTTACCACCTATTTGTAGTTAATGGACAGTATGACACCAATGATGTTTTGCTTGGTGTATAAAAATTCTTAGAAAATTTCCCAGCAAACTTGTAGTATTCTGTAAGTGGAAATTATCCAATGTGGTATAACACATGACCTCAAATTTCCTATGTCAAAACAGTCTGGAAGTCACTGGACTTGAAACACCTGCCACCCCAGCTCTGATTCCGTAACCAGATGATGAGTTTGGTGTAGCTATCCAGCTGGATGAAACACAAGGATGAAAGAAGCTGGCTGTCTCAAAGAACACCTAAAGCAGTGGGAGGGGGAAAGATATAGGAACAAACAATTGAAATGTAAATCCCAAGCTTTATAACTGGAGTTTCCCCAAAGGGCAGTGGGAACATAGCAACTGCTAACTCCCTGGGGAAACTGGGACAGTGCCACCAAAGACACCATTCCCAGGAGCTTCTTCGGCAGCGTGAAGTAGGGGAGGAGATGAACTTAAGGTCAGTTTTAAACTGGTCAGCAACCCTCAGATTTCTAAAAACAGCTTTTCAAAAGATAATTTGTGTACCACACAAAGCAGCTAGGGTAGCCAGTTTTATGTCAACTTGACACATGCTAGAGTGGAGAGGGATTTGTGACAATGGAACCTCAGTGAGAAAATGCTCCACCATTCTGTCTTGTCAACAAAACTCTGACCAATTGTCTGAATTTCAGTGGTGATGGTAAGAAAAAATGGTGTTTATGTAG
Organism: Dicrostonyx torquatus; assembly: GCA_028555095.1. Classification (NCBI taxonomy): domain Eukaryota; kingdom Metazoa; phylum Chordata; class Mammalia; order Rodentia; family Cricetidae; genus Dicrostonyx; species Dicrostonyx torquatus. The sequence goes on along the minus strand of JAQHUG010000343.1, from coordinate 1,991,074 downwards.
ACTCAATAAACTGAGGAAATAAATTAAGCAATTTTGTTAAAAGCCATTGTGTTAGCTGGGTGGTGGTGGAGCATGCTTTCAATTCCAGCGCTTGGGAGGCAGAAGTAGGCAGAGCTCAGTGAGTTCGAGGCCAGCCTGGTCTACAGAGTGAGTTCCAGGGCAGGGACTAGTTGTTATCTTTTTAACTCTTGTCTGGTTTGTTTCTTCTGTGAACTCTGTAGAACTTGGAGTCACGTGGGGAAGAGGAAACCTCAACCGGAGGACTGCCTGGATCAGACTGACCTGTGGCTACATCGTTTTGATTGATGGTTGATATGGGAGGGCCCAGCCCACTGTGGGTGCCTCCATCCATAGCAAGTAGACCTGGGCTGTGTGGAAGTTAGCGGGGCACGAGCCAGAGTGCAAGCCAGAAAGCAATACTTTTCTATGATTTTTGCTTAGATTACTGCAGTGAACACAGGTCTTTGGTGGAAAGAGTCAATGACACTAATTATTTACTTGATTATTAAATGCTTTCTTTCTTCTCAGGAATTACAGAAGTACAGTTAGGTAGTGTGGCTAACAGGAGACAGAAATTCAGAAACTGAGTCAGGAACATAAGCTCTTTCCAGGAATATACCACTGGGGTCCTGTAGTGAATTCAACACAGGAATTTAATGTAAGTGAGTAATTAAATTGGAAGAGACTTGGAAGGGAAATGGGGGAAAGTTAAAAGATTTGAAAAACTGGGGCTAGTGTGGAGCTTAAGGGACGTGACTGGCTTACAGTAGAGCAGGGTGAGGTCGCTTGGGACAGGATCTGAGGACGGGTCATGTCAGGAGGGTTTGCACAAGCAGGACCCATCACCGTGAAGTCGTGCTCCTCACACACTGCTAACATAAAAAAGAAGCTTAAGAGACTGGCTGGGAAGATGGCTCTATCGGCAAAGCCCTTACCCAGTCAGCATGAGGACCTGTGTTTGTAGCCACATGGACTAAGCAAAGAGCTGGGCACGGTGGTGCAGATTTGTCAGTCCTGTGATGGCAAGGTGGGGGACAGACAGACGTAGATCCTGGACTTTCGGGCCAGACTTGTAGCCTACTTGATGAAGTGCAGGCCCACAAGAGACCCTGCTGCAAACAAAAGGTGGAAGCTCCCAAAGAAAGATCTCAGGTTGACCTCTGACCTCCACACACATGTGTACCGTGCTCACGGGAACATACACATATACATGTTTGTACATCCACACACTCATGCATTCACAAAGAGAGGCCAGCCTTCTGTCTGAGCTATTGTAGCTTAGTTTTCTGGGTCCTGAGTGCATAGGTGTAATTTCTTCAGTAATTGGGAAGTGTTTGAGTTTTCAGCTACAATTGGGATAACTGTACCTGCTTTTATGCTGAGTGGACAGACCTAGAGTCTTAGGTTAGATCTGGGACTCAACTTTCCTAATGGTGCTACCTTTTAACGCAGCTCCTCATGTTGTGGTGACCCTGTCTTAGGGTTTTCTATGGCTGTGAAGAAACACCATAACCAAAATGCAAGTTGGGGAGGAAAGGGTTTATTTAAGTTTGGTGGTCAATGCAGCAAGGCATATGAAATTCCTACATCCTTCTGATGGGGACAGCTCTGACCTTGCATAAGACAATAATGTCCTCAGCCAAATCTCTTAGTGTACTCAGAGTTTGCTGACAAAAGAGGTGGCATACAGCAGTAACTCTGACATCATATGGACAAGCTATCATTTATTTCTCCAGTCATAGAGGCACGGTATATATGAACATGAAGGTTGTTTGTTTGGAATCACTGTTATTAAATTAGCTTTAGCCACAGTACACTGCTTGATTCTTTCTTAGACAAGAATCGTGAGTTTGTGTGGTAGGATTTGGCATCAGAAATCGGTGGGTAAGGGGAAGGCTTTAAGGACAGGGCACAGTCGTATCTGAGGATGGGGCACGGTCGTATTTGAGGATGGGGCACGGTTGTATCTGAGGACGGGGCACGGTCGTATCTGAGGACGGGGCACGGTCGTATCTGAGGACAGGGCACGGTCGTATCTGAGGATGGGGCACCATCGTATCTGAGAATGGGGCATGGTCTTAGCTGAGGATGGGGCACGGTTGTATCTGAGGATAGGGCACAGTTGTATCTGAGGACGGAGCACGGTCGTATCTGAGGATGGGGTACGGTCGTATCTGAGGATGGGGCATGGTCGTATCTGAGGATGGGGCACAGTAGTCATATTTTTATACTGTGTATTCTGCAGACCTCAGCCCCTGTGTTTCTCACAATGGCACCTTGTACTTCTCCAGCACGATCCTCACAGTTCATTATTCATCTTTTTCTCCATGGTGACTGCTTAGTACCTTCTCCCACTCTCTGCTTCTGGCACGCGAGGCCAGGGGTCAGACTCGTCTGTATTTTTAGTCATCTGGATGTTACTGCCAATTGCATTCTGCTCAGATTCTTCCATCATGCCTGGGTTAAAGGAGAAGAGCAAGCGAAATCAGTTCCTCTCATGGGGGGTAGGCTCACTCAGGTCACTCCTAAATTTTTCCCTTTTCTCTTGATATCCAAGGTAGAAAAATTGAGGTCGCACTTCATGGGCAGTTGGGAAAGAGAACTATAGATTATTTCTAAAGCGATTCTACTTTGTTGAAAACATGATACAGTTGGCTGCAAGTATAATCAAGAGTCTTAACCATCAGATGTGGACGTACTCATCGGAATGACTGCCAGTGTCAAACGCCTGCCTTGGCCATTCTGTGCGCACCCACTGAAGATCAGCTGGGAACAGGGACTGGAACTCTCCCTTTATCCACGGGAAGTAAATTATGAACTGTCTTGACTCAGTCCGGCGTGTCCTTATCTCTCCCCACCAGGTTGTAAGGCCCAATCTCCAAAGACTCTTCTTTGATTAAACCATTAGTGGGCAGCTGTTTATCATAGGTATAACACTCTGAACTTGGATGCGTCCCTTACATGTGATAACTCTGTGGAATAAGAATGTCAGAGCCCTTTTCTGACGTCATGAAACATAATGGGAATCTATATTATTAATTTTCATTGTTGCTATAATAAAATTGCTGACAAAAGCAATATAGGCAAGGACAGGTTTGTTTTGGCTCACAGTTTGAAAGGTTGTAGTCCGTGTCAGTCAGGGAGGAGTGTGGCAGGGATGTGAGGTATCCGGCTACCTTGCATCTATGACCAGTACCTTAGTTAGGGTTACTATTGCTGTGAAGAGACATCATGACCACGGCAACTCCTATAAAGAAAAGATTTAATTGAGGTTGCTTGCTTATAGTTATCACCAGACGTGGTGCGGGAGCTGGGAGTCCTACATATTGCAGGCAACAAGAGATCAACAGACACACTGGGCAGATCCTGAGCATAGGAAACCTCAGAGTGACACATTTCCCACAGAGGTGCGCATTCCAGCCTCAGGGTCTGCATTAAAGGTGTGTTGCTTCCAACCTCCTTCAACAAAATCACACCTCCTGGTTCTGCCACTCCATATAACTTTATGGGGGGCAAATACTTTCAAACTACCCCAACCAGGAAGTAGAAAGAGATGGACATGAATATCCAGTGTGCTTTATCTCCTCCATTGCATCCAGCCAAGGACAAAACATGTCCAGTGCATGGCATGGTGCCACTCTGGGAACACCCTCTGAAGCATTGGTACCGCAGAGTGTATCTCCAGTGACTCCAGTCCAGTTTTGAAGATTAAACATCACAGTAATATTTCAGCTTCTGTCATTGAGAAGCCTAGGACAGAAGACCTTGGGTGCACGGGGATTCAGGCTCAGCGGTGCTGTGAAAACTCTTCAATACTGATCTGTTCTTTGCTTGCCAGCCTCGCTCTCTTCAATGGGAGGTGATCTTTCCCCAGTTCTGTGGACCACATCTATCACATGAATGTACAGTGTAGGCACCCATGAGGAGAGTCAAAAAGCACGGACCCTGGGGGGGATCCTGGAACATGCCCAACCAGAGTATTTGAGCCAGGCTTTGATTAACAGGACCTCTCAAATGAATTTCTAGCACTAATCCATCCTTTTTATGCTTGAGAGTCAAGACTGCTGGCTGTGTAGCACCTGTAGATGAGGAACTCCTGGCCCATCCCTGGCTTCCCCAGGCTCCACCTCAGTGTGTGAACTCTTCAGATGGCAAACTCCTGGCCCATCCCCGGCTTCTTCACGCTCTGCCATTGTGTGTGAACTCTTCAAGAGCATGTAATTTAGTTTTCTACTCTCTGGTGGTTTTTATTACTTGGTCAATAAAATAATTACCCTCCAGTTCTGTCCTGACTCCTCTGTTTCTTGCTTCAGAGAAATAATTAATCATATCGTCCCCATCTTAGTTAACTCCGTACTCCCCTTCTCCACTGAGATTTTCCGTGAAACTGCTGGTCACCAACACCTGTGCTGCTACAAGCAGTACACAGCTCCCCTTCCTCCTGGGGCATCTCTCCAGAAGCAAGGGCTTCCCTTCTCTCTTCTGGCTTAGTTTTCCTGCTGTCTCCCTAGCTGTTTCTGGAAGCCTTGCTTAACTGGTTCTCTGTCCTGTTCTCATAAACAAAGGAAGACTTTGAGCTTAAACTTTTTCTACACTTTCCTTCCTGCCCCCATATTCCCTTCTGGCTCTTTCTCTTACAGTCTCAAATACCATTTGTATATTTGTAATTCCTCGACACTTTTTTTTTTCCAGCACAGAGTTCAGTCTGACTACCTTATATCTCCATGCGGTTGTCCAAACAGTGTTTCAAACATAACATACTCAGTGCAACTCCTCTTCTGTGACCCCACCGTCCCCATAAAGGCACTCAGGACAAGAGTGGGAGCACAGAGGTCTCATTTCTTTCATTTCCTCTACTCCTACATCAGCCCTTTATTGAATTTGAACAATTTTGCCTTCTGAGGGGCTCACCTCTCAACTCTGCCTTTCACTTTCCAAGTCTATGCAGATTTTTTTTTTTATGTTTCTCCATCCACATCACCACCTTCTGCCTTGAAGGCAGCAACAAGTTACTGTATGGCTTTCCCTTCTCATCTCTTTATTGTCCTTTCTTCCCAGAGCAGCCAAAGACAGTGGTGTGGTGGCATTTCATTTGTATTTTAATAAATAAAGCTTGTCTAAGGATCAGAAAAGTAAAACAGCCCATTGGTCAGTCTTACAGACCAGAAAGTGGTGACACACACCTTTAATCCCAGTAGCCACACTAATTGCCATAGAAACCGGGCAGTGCATGCCTTTAATCCCAGCCCTAAAAGGATTATAAAATGGGAGGAGACAGCTCTCAAGCATAGTCTCATTCTGAGATTCCTGAAAGCAGGATCACCATTTCAGATTGAGGTAAGAGCCAGTGGCTGACTGTTTTACTTTTCTTACCTTCGAATGAAACAAGATTAATAAAGAGTCAGAGAGAGAAACTGTCATTCAACCTGAAGATCTGAAAAGCACACAATGCCAAGTTTTGCTCTCTGATCGTCAGGCAAGCTTTATTTATTAAAATACAAGTAAAATGCCACTATGCAATTAAAGTATAGACCAGGCTGTGGCTGTGATGTTCTCCTGAGCCAACCCCTATTCCAATTTGGATCTGAAATGTCTCCTAATGTACTCAAAGCTTGGTCCTCAGTCTCTTGATTTCCGTTGGAAAACCATGAAGCAGCAGAGGAAAGAAGTTAGGCCATTTAGGGTGTGCCCTTCAGGGGAAATCAGGGCATTCAGCTCTCCTTCCTCTTTTGGCATCCAGCCTCCGTGAGATGATGAGCCACTTCCGCTACTCATTCCCACGGAGATGTACTGCCTCAGCACAGGTTCCCAAACAAGTGGCCAACTTACCACTGAGCAGAAGTAAACCTTTCTTTTTTATAAGGAGGCATACCAGTATTTTGTCACAGTGACAGAACACCAACAATATAAACCTCCTTTGTCTATCTTATTGTCAGAATTATAATACAATCCACAGTCCTCATTCTTTCTGGGTAAACATTCACCATAAGCCGCCATCTCTTATTGTTTAACTCTTTACTTTGAAGGCTCCAGATACATTTAGTTTCTTTGAATTCCCCAACAGTTGTTTGTAACCATGGCCCTCTCCACAAACACTTCTCTGTGTGAAATGTGCTGTCTAGACTTTTGCATGACATTTCTCTTCATTTCTGTCTATTCCAATCTACCTTGCCAGGAAGGCCATTCCTAGGCTGCTTGTAAATTAACTCTGGAGTCACTTCACACCCCCGGTACCCCTTTCATCCTTTGATGCCATTTTCACCTGATGTTTTGGGTGCAGCAGATAGCAGCTGAGAGCAGAGCCTGCCTCTTTTTTGTGGAACCCTCATCCAAGTTACTGTTTTGAAGTGCTGGGCTCCCTATCATACTTGCTAATTCAAAACCAGAGAAGAAATGTTGAATGGATGTTGTAGGTGGGTCAACATGATCATCTTTTAAAAATAGTACATACAGGGGCTGGAGAGCTGGCTCAGCGGTTAAGGGCCCTGACTGCTCTTCCAGAGGAATGAGTTAAATTCTAAACACCCATCTGGCAGCTCACAACCATTTCTCAACTCCAGTTCTAGGGAGGCCAATGTTCTTTTGTGGCCTTTGCGGGTACCAGGCATGATCGTGGTACAAACACAAGTTTTCTGTTCTACCAACAACTTCCAAATAATCATACAAAGGCTTATATTAATTATAAATGTTTGGCTGATAACTAAGGCTTATTACTAACTAGCTCTTACTTTTAAATTAATCAGTTTCTATTAATCTAGGTATTGCCATGTGGTTATGGCTTTACTAGTACTCTGGCATCTTGCTTCTTGGGTGGCTGACTCACCTCTCTCTCAACTCTCCCCTCCTCTTCTGAGTCCTCAGTTTGATTGTTCTGCCTAACCTTATCCTGCATGGCTATTGGTCACACAACTTTTATTATTAACCAATGAGAAGAATGTACATTCATAGCATGCAGAATGATATCTCACAGCAACGTGGTGTACAGACGTACACGCAGGTTAAATAACCATATACATTTAAAGAAAAAGAAAAATAGTGCCTTCAACTCAAATCTGAAAATAAAACTTTAACAATCTTCCATATAACCCGCCCATTTGAAGATAAAACTGAAACATTATCAAGAGAGTCTTATTTTGTTTTGAAAAACAACACAAACAAGCCACCGACTCCTTATTCCCCTGCCTTGGTCTCCTTAGTACTGAGTGCTGGACTGCCCGTGTCTCCACGACCCTGGGGAGATGCTATTCTGAGCATCTGCAAGGATGAGAAGGAGGAGGTAGATTCTCACTAACTTCCCCCTAGCTTTAGGTGAGGAATGGATATCATGTAGGTACACAATAATGATTTGATTAGAAGTCAGGCAGAGATTCTGTAATCAGTCCTGGGCTTGTCACTTTTTCTCTCCACCATCCCCTGGCATGGCTGTGATGGGTTTTTAGATTGTTCAAGCAAATGGGAGATGATACGAGTGAAACCATACTGGGAATGGAATAAATTGACAAGAGTCACGTTGTCCATCCTCTTGGGAGCAATCATCAGGCAGAAAAGAAAATTCCTTGTGTTCAAGAGTAAAGTCGCTAGTGATCAGTTCAACCCAGGATCAAAGTTGGAAATGAGAAAGCCATGGAGTAACGCACGATGGAAAGTGGGGATACAATAACCTCATGCTCTCACATCCTCGCTGCAGAATCCTTGTGAGCAACGGAAAGCAACGCTTTTGTTAGAGATTATGGCTCTGAAAATAGAGTTAAAAGCCAGTTTCAGCAAAAGTCTGTGCTTCACACCACAGGCTATGCCTGTCAAAGCTGAGGGTTAATAAGCACGTCTACTCCGGCCCTCCTGCTTTACTCCTGTAAAATGCTCCATGGTATATGAAGTCAGAGAAATTGCCAGTCCCATGGGCCTTCAGCAGGCAGTGACCCAAGAGCTGACAGAGCTGGCCAGTGCTGCTCATGATTAGGCATGGGCTCTGTCCCAGGCAGGTCACACGCAGGCTGGTCAGTGACGTCCTGCCTTGTTTATTTCCCATGATGATAGCCCTTGGAGGCCTTTCCTTCCTGCAGGAGAATTAAATTCATCTCCCTGGGCATGTGCCCATTAGGAAAGGAGGCATAAATTAGTCACGATATTTTCTGAAGGACAAGTGAACCTCAGTCATCTTCTATAAATAAGTACCTGTTACTGATTGTCGGAGAAACTAGATATGACAGATGAGTTGGTGACGTGGGCACTGCTCAGCAGCCCTTACGCCAAGAGTTTGCCAAAAGGGATGGAGATGGATAATAGGATCATTTGCTTTTCCATTACAGTCAGGAAAAAGAAAATTCCTGGCTCTATGACTGGATACGTAACCACAGTTTCCAAAAAGCAAATGTGTTAATAAAAACGTAACTATTTTCTTCTTGCTACAAAGATGACTTTTCTGCATATTCATAGGTAATAAATACATCTGTCCATGTTCATTTCAGAAAAGAGATGCTATGTCAGTAAATTATTTGGCCCAGGCTCTCTGAATTCAAGTTTCTATCTGCTCCCCTACCAGGTTGAACCCCTCTGATTAGAAGCTTGCTGTGGGAAAGGTTGTAGGCATCTTGGTCTATCCCAGTTTGTTGGGATTCTAAGCTTTGCAGGGCAGGGGTTTGGCAGAGTGAGGACAAGGGCATGGAGGAAGACTTAGCATCGGCTCAAACTGACTGTGCATTCTGCAGGTATGGGAGGAAGTTAATAGGGACTAAGTCTTGGTGGGCTTGGCTAAGCAGGTTGGTATCTCCTGCTTCTTTCTGGGCTTGTTTCTGTGCACACTTTAATAGAGTACGACGTGTAGCAAGCTTTTTCTTTTGGACCACCAACTAGCTCCCAAATCATGACACAGAAATGTCTTACTAGTTATGAATCTTGGTCATATTTTAGCTCTTATTTTAATCTGTCTCTTTTTTACCTCAGGGCTTTTTACCTTTCTTTCCATATATCTTACTTTCTGCTGTCTCTATGTCTTGCTGGCAGCTGCCTGACTGTGCTCTCTTTCTTCTCACTTTATTCTTCCTCTCCTGAATCTAGATTTCTCTTCCTTTTTATTTAAACAGAAAAAGGGAGGTGATGTGGAATTCCCCTCTGTGTGCTTTGAATATGTTTTATTTTCATTGGTTAATGAAGAAGTTGCTTTGGCCTGTGGCAGAGCAGAATAGAGCTAGGCAGGAAAAACTAACCTGAATGCTGAGAGAAAGAAGGCGGAGTCAGTGAGATGCCATGTAGCTGCCAGAGGAGATAGACACCTGGGAACTTTACCATGAGCCTTGAGGTAAAATAAAAAAAACAATAAAAATGGGTTAATAAGAGCTAGTAGGAATATACTACAATCAAATGGGAAATGAATGAGCACCCTCTGCCTACAATCTATCATTTAGAAATTTTCCCAGTTCTGTCATGGAACATTGTAACACTGTTCTGAGCATGAGCTAGCTTTTGCCCTCTTAAACTCCCAGCAGCTGTGATTACAGAAAGGAGTGATGTGTAAGATTAAGAGGGGCAAATTTAAAATTAAGGCCACACCCCTTCCTTAGTTTTTATATGGTTGCTGGGGTAGAGAGAAAGGAAGAGAAGAAGATATTCAAGGCATGCTCCTTTTTGGGTTTTGGAAAAGCAGACAGGAAATCATTCTCTCTGTCACCTTTTAGGTCTACCAGGTCCGTATCCTACTATCTGACTCCTGAGTTTTCATTAATAATAGAATAATTTAGATAATTGTCACAATTACGGCTGCTGTAAAGATCACTTAATGATGTGGCTCAGGCCTTTAATCCCACCCAGCATTTGAGTGGTGGAGGCAGGTGATCTCTGTAGGTTCAAGGTCATCCTGGTCTAGTGAGCTCCAGGACAGCAAAAGCTATATATTGAGGCTTGTGTCAAAAAAAAAAGATTTTAATCCAGTTTTTAAAAATTTCTATTCATTTTAATTTTAATTTTATGCATGAGTGTTTTGCTTTCATATATGTAAATAGACACTCATGCATAAATGGTGGTGAGTCCCAAGGTGGGTGCTGTGTTCTCTCTACAAGAGAAGCGTGTGCTCTAAAACTGGAATCATCTCTCCCGCCTCTGTGAACACAGTTTTGACACAGCAGAATACCGTTTGGTGATAGCACATCGTTGGCATTATGAGTGGCTCTCAATGCCATGGACAAAGAGCACCCAGAGGCAGGGGTTTAAAGTTAACAATCAAGTGGCTAAATGTTGGGGGCTGTGGACCCCCAGATCCCAAATTTCCTGTAAACAATTTGTTATGCTTGCAGCTGCTCTGAGCAAAACAACTTGTTTTCCTGTGTTTGCAGCTGCTCTGAGCAGGAGATCCTCAGGAGTTCCAGATGGCAGGGGAGTGGTTTCTGGTGAGTTTGGCTGGGGCGTGGCTATAAGCTTCTCTGGAACACAATAAAGAGGGCATTCTTGGGGAATTCAAAGATGACCCATGTCTCTGTCTCTCTGTCTGTGTATGTTTTAATCTCCAGGTCTCTTGCCCAGCTCAGCAGGTGGTAAGCTACAGGCACAGTACCGTAGTACACGTAGTACAGGTGCCACAGGACCATAGTACACGTAGTACAGGTGTACACGTAGTAGCACAGACATATACAGCTAAATACCTAGGAGAAAACAAAGACCATAGGATTGCAGCATTGGCCACTTTTTAGGATGCAAATACTTCTACTATGGCAAATTTCAGCCTGTCAGTATGACATCAATCAACTCACCAATTCCTGGGATTTTAGCAACATATTTTTGAGAGGGGCTATCTACCAGTTCCATGCACTACTGCCCAGAGTTCTGGATAGTGCTAGTATCTCTGGACTCCATCATCAACATAGGTTTTGACTTAGCAAATATGGGGTGAGGCTAAAGAATTTACATTTTCGGGAATCATTTGCATGCTTCAATTGAGAAAATGTCCCCAGAAGATTGGCTTGGTGGAAGGACCCAGTTCACTGGGGACTGCGCCACCACTCCTGGGCAGATGCTTCTGGATGCTTCCAGCACTTCCCAGTATCTTTGGTGGAGTCTTACTTGCATGTTAGCCAATGGTTTATATTTCAGTGGCTAAATGTTGACAAATGCTAGCTCGCGCATGGTCGAGGCGGTCTTCCCTAGTGGGACGTCTCAAAGTGAGACATTTGTGAACGAGAACAGCTGTCACATTCCTGCCAGGGCACCAAATTGTCTTGTCAAAGCTCAAGCCCAAAAGATGAAATTTTGTAGTATCTGCACATAACCTAAGCACATCCTTTTGCACAGTAAATCATGCCTCAATGATGTAACCCTTACCTGTAACAGGAGAAGCAGGCTGCTTGTCATCCCGACCACCCAGCTAGCTTACACCTGAAACAGTCACACAGAAACTGTATTAATTAAAACACTGCCTAGTTTCTTATTGGCTAATTCTTACATCTTCATTTAACCCATTTCTATTAATCTGTGTATTGCCACGTGACTGGCTTACCAGCAAGATTCTAACCAGTGTCCTTCTCAGGCAGCAGATCCATGGCACCTGCCACTCTGCCCTTCCCAGCATTCAGTTCTGTCTACTCCGCCTACCTAAGTTCTGCCCCATCAGGCCCAAGGCAGTTTCTTTATTCATTAGCCAATGAAAGCACAAACAGAAGAAACTCCTATACCACTTACTCAATGCACATACTATGTAAATGTTTGTTACAGTGTTTTAGAAATAATACAAGGAAATGTCCAGGGCAGGCACAGTATTTTTTACATTTCTATTCTCAGTTGGGTGAGTGTTTGGATGGAGGGCCCATGGACACAGAGAGTCAACTGCATCACACTTTAAAAACACACTTGTTCCTGACCCTTTTTCTAAAGATATGCCTTAGCAGTAATAACCTTAGTATCTGCATCACGTCTGTAGAACAGAATGAAGAATGACTCTCTGTGCCATGAGATTTCCTGAAGAGGCTCAGTTCTACAATCCTAGTGTCTTAGTCAGGGTTTCTATTGTGTGACAAAACACCATGACCAAAAGCAAGTTGGGGAGGAAAGGGTTTGTTTCAGCTTCCAGCCTCACATCACAGTCCATTACTGAAGGGGACAGGGCAGGGACCCTGAGGCAGGAGCTGACGCAGCGGCCATGGAAGGCTCCTGCTATCTGACTTGCTCTCCATGTCTTGCTCAGGCTGCTTTCTTATACCATCCAGAAGCATCTGCCCAGGAGTGGTGTCGCTGCCCCCAGTGAACTGGGCCCTCTCCAGCAGGCCAACCTGGTAGGGGCTTTTTCTCAACTGAAGCTCCCTCTACCAAAATGTGTTGAGCTTGTGTTGACATAAAACCAGCCAGGGCAACTGGGCAGGAGGTAAACATTGTACCTCAGACCTCCCAGAAGAAGGTTAAGCTCAGTGGGCAGGAAACAGTCTTTATCTGAACAAACCCCCTGCCGCCTCTTTGAACACCAGGCTAAGGTCAGGGAACAGGTGCTGGGCTCCTTAGCATTCTTGAAGCCTTCAACCTGGAGGAATCCAAATCTTTCTGTTTTCCAATTATAGAGCAAGAAAAAGTCTTTGAGGTTAAACCTGGGGAATTTCACATCTGGAAGAGATCTAAAGAGGTCACCTGGTCAAACCTTCTCCCTTTCAACACAGAAAGAAATCAAGCCCACAGACCTAGGTTCCTGTCCCAGGGCAAGGGCTCAGACTTCTAGATGGCACTTCACACTTTCCACAGTATTAATTTCTCTTCCCTTTTGTGGAGAAAGTTCAAGAGTCCAACTGTGTCTGATGCCCCTGAGCAAACAACTAGGGGCCCAGAAGTCCAAATGTCCTAGTCAGACCCATTTCAGAGTAATCCTCTTAAATTAAACTGGATAGCTACATCCTTTGAAATTCTGATTAGCCCAGGGTGTTTAATTCTGATAACCCACTAGGGAGGGAATTATGCTCCCAGGTTCAGCAGGTGCCAGAAGCCAAGCTGGCAGCTTAGTACAACCACCCCCTTCCTGCCTCCATTTTATCAGCAAAACAGCTAGGAGCAAAGACTTGGGGCTCCCAGGCAGGTGGGAAACGACACAAAGTTGGCACATAAGCAGCTCTGCTTCTATAAGGACAGCAACAATAATTTACAACGTTGCTCCCTGACAGTCAAGCATACACATCAAAATGAAGCAAATGATGGTATTTGACAATGGAAGGTTACAAATACGCACTGTCAAAGGCAAAAGATGTCTTTGTACTCAGAACAGCATTGTTTAATTTTCAGTATATATGCACTCCTCGTCTTTGGGTAGCAACAACAGGTGGCGTATTGAGTGTGATGAATGTGTTGAGATGACAACATATTAAAATGAAGAACAAATCTCAAGATCTACACCCTTTTCAATTAGTCGTTTATTGAGTACCAGTTGTATCTAAGTACTAGGTCGTGCTGAGATTTGATATGGAGTGCTAGTACTCATATCTGAAAGATACAAGATAAGGAAACGAAAAGTTTCTACACCCCAATAAGCCCCTCTGCTGATGCAATAATCCAAATCAAACTGAATCAGGAAAAGCCCAGGTTTAATGGATAGAAACGTTATCAGATGGCTTTCCAGCCCCCCAGAGAGATGGGAAAGGAAGATGGGGAAACCACGTGTTTGCTCTTTGAAGGGCAGTTTAGGTACCCTGTGGGAGTATCTCTGGGGTGGGGTCATCATTTTGTGCGCTTTCTCAGGGGTGGAGTCTGAACTGAGGTAACTCCAGAGGAGGGGACTTGGGATGGAACCTCCACAAGAGCATTCCAGACTCTTTGATATACAGATGCCAGGGGCTGGGGCAAAGCTTCCATCTGAATGGGAAACACATTACAAGTAAAGCTAATACTCTTATGTAGGAGACATAAGATAGGAAAAGCATCATAAAAATTCATAAAACAGCCATCTGTGATAAATTCTCAGGAAAAAGGCATCTAGAGCAATGTATATGCTAGGTCAGGGTTTCTCACACTTGGCATGTGTGGAAGGACCATATTCCTCCAGCCTTGCTACAAACTTGAATTTCATGTATGACTAACCCTGAGAATTTGATAACATCTGAACTACCTTTTAGTCTATCTAGCAAGTGCTCAGGAGTCATGACACTATTAAACTGTAAGCCTTTCTTTCCAATTCCTATTCCTCACTTTTAACAGTTGTCACATTAAATTATGAATTGGAGCTGGATTCTGGAGAGCTCTAAGTTGGATGATCAAGTTAAGAAAGCTTTCCTGAAGGAAGTGCTTTTGGGGTTTTGTGATTTGAAGGACAAAAAGAGAAAACCAAGATGGGAAGGAGAATTCTAGATAAAGAGAATCCAGAAGAAGGTTAGCATGGCCGGGGTGTGTGAAGGATGGGCACTGACTCAAGGTGAGGTGCTTGGGCAATGCCAGTGTTCTCAAGTCTTCTTCACAGTAAGCGGCAGCTCTTGGGAGGGTTTAAAGTGTGGCTTGGTCAGAGTCCACGTGTTCAGGTGATTGATGATCAAGGCATCAGGGTAGGTTAGTATGTTCACAGCATAGTGCTCCAGGGTGGGTGGCTATGCATGGCAGAAATTGTTCTCACTGTTTGGAGGCTGAGAAGTCCAAGCTCAGGGTGCCAACAGATTTGGTGTCTGGTGAGAAGAGATGAATCATTCTCACTGAGTCCTTGATGACTGAAGACACAGGGGCCTCTTTGATAAGGGCACCAACCCCAATGCAGGGCATCCACTCTTGTCACCTAACCACCTTCCAAGTCCCAGCTTTCGAATGTTGCCTTGCAGATCAAGATTTCAATGTACAATTTCTTTCTTTCTTTTTCTTTCTTTCTTTCCTTCCTTTCTTCCTTCTTTCCTTCCTCCCTCCCTCCCTTCCTTCTTTCCTTCCTTCATTTCTTTCCTTCTCTTTCTCCTTCCTCCCTGCTCCCTCCCTCCCTTCTTTCTTCCTTCCCTCTTTGCTTCCTTCCGTCTCTCTCTCTTCCTTCCTTTTTTCTTTTCTTTTCTTTCTTTGTGTGCATGTGATGGGGACAGAGACCAAAGCATTCAGACCATGCTTATGTCGTGGGTATAAAAGTGCGCTGGGGAAACTAGTTAGTGATGATTGCAGAAATCCGGCAACTCAAGCCACACATTTCCTGTGGTGAAAGGGACTGGAGTGGAAGATTAAGGAGTGATGCAGGAATTCTGTTAGAGTGAGGATGAGGATGAAGGAATAGGAAGCAGAAAATCTTCTCCACGTACCTCACTAACCTTCCAATCTTTACTCTAAAGCAGACAAATAATATCTCTTTGTTCAGAACTAAAGGACCTGATTCCCCCAGGGAGGTTCCCTAGCAGAGAATCAAAGAGCATTTCCAAATCCTTCAGAGGCTCAGCCAAGATTTTACATGTGCTTTTACCCCTGCCTTGTCCCCATTCAGGGTTCCGTTTATGGAACCAGAGGAGTAGTAATTCTCTTTCAAGGTGTTTCCTCCTCCCCTCCCCCATTAAAACCCTAGTTCCAGAAGGCATTGGCACATGTTAGATAAGAAGGGATACTCATGCATAAATGCACATCTTCCTTTTTCAAGAGGGGAAGTCGGGAAATACAAAGCTACAAAAATTATGCCCCCCTCTTTTTGTTGCAAAGGCTAGCATCTCACGGAACATTCTATGCGATACAATGTTACATGGAAGCTGGAATAGCTTAGTCCTCAGCATTTAGCTTTTGTCTTGCTCAGGATATGTTGGGACAAAAGGAGACAGTGTAATTTTTCTCACCTGGTACATCTGGTACTGTGCCATAGGCACCTTTATTGCAATGCAGAACAGAGCCTCACGCCTGCTCGTCCTCACAGTTCTAGCTCCATGTCGAGAGGATTGTCAGGCCAGCTTTGAGAATCTGTCCGTACCAGCATTCCACATACGTGCGCTGGGGCAGTCTGACCTGTGCAGAGATTAAGGGGGAAATGCTGCTCCATGGCCTCCGTGTCCTCCCTGTAAGGGCAGTAAAATTTCCATTTGCACTGAGCAGAAAGCAGCACTACTTACAAATGATGTCTCTGTCATCTGAGCTGGACCTTCTCCATCCTCCCTTCTTGCTGGCCTTAGAGGGCATCCAAGGAGCCAGCAGTGAAAAGCGCTGTTCAAATAAGAACAGGGGCTATTCCTTAGCGGGGTTTCTGCCATTAGTGTAAGGGTGCTGGAACTCACTCACCTGGGCTGGTGACAAACATGAAGACCCAGGCTCAGCAGAACGGAGTATGACTGGAGATTCAGCGAGGCCAGTGTAGGGTGGCAGACCACACTTTGAACAATCAGGGTAGCTCTTCCCTCTCCATCCTCTGATTTCAGCATGTTTATTCTTACATCACTGTGTTTCTAGCCGATCTAATTTAGGAGATTTTCAGTGAAATCAAGCGACCTTTTTTCTCAATTGGTCTCCTTAAGAGTATATGTTGGAAATTTAGTCTTGACTGAAAGCATTGGCAGGTGTTCAGGCCAAGATGGCGGCACCCCTGTGATGAATTCATGGAGACTACTGTCCTACCTTTGTTCCCTTCCCTTTCTGCCAGCGGATGACACAGCAGGAGGGCTCTCATTAGACGCCATTTGCCTCTAGATCTTCCAATTAGATTTCTATTCCTTGTAAATCACCATGCTTGTGGTGTCCTGTGAGAGCTGTGGGGGATACTGTGTTTATTGCCTAAAATTAAGACAGTTCTCTTACATAATTGCAGGACAATTTTCCAAACCAGACAACCTTGTTGTAGTCGAACAATCTCATCTACAGACTACTTTCAAGTTTCTTTAATTGTCCTGATCATTTTCTTTAAAGCACAGTCACCCAAAAAATTATTTAAGTGCAAGCCAATGGGGCTGGATGCTTAACTTTCTCAAGATAATACAGACCAAAGATATTAGGAGACTGTAAAATATGGTGGCAGTTTGGCTCACTGGGGCGAATGAAATGTCTGAAGAAATCTAAGTTACGGTTTCTTGAAACCAAGATGCTAGTTCCTGTTGTGATCCCATGTAGACTCCCCAGGTTTCAGCTTTTCTCTTCCTCTCAGGCTGGGAAGCATGGATTTGGTGTGGTCCAGCTGACCTGAGAGGCATGAGCCACAGGTTTTTCAGGTTAGAGTCTGTGGCTCCTGAGGCACTGTGTGCCTTTCAGTTCCTGAGAAACTGAGGCACTCCTTCAGACAGTGAAGCATTCAGGATGCTTTGCGTTCCTCTGTATGTTCCCTTGGAAGGCAAGGAGCCTGGGACATTGATCTTAGACACTGATCTTGTGTACCCTGTTAACTTTGCAAATATCATTGTATCCCGGCAACTACAACTGTATCGATCCTGGCAATCACCACTATATTCTGTTTCTCATAAGGGCGTAAAAAGTCTGATTGCTCTCAATCAAATTGTCACAGCCTCAGTCTTACTCGACACTGGTTTAATTCCTCAACTGACCGTATCAGGTAATTTTGCCCTGGTAAGTAAGCATGGGACCTTACGCTTTCCTGTTCCTCCTGCCGTGCCCCTGAAGGTTGAGACTCGCAAAGCTGTGGCTCGACTCTGTTCATGGTTCCTTTGGTTCCCTCACAGAGTACTCTGCTTTGCCAGGAAGCATGCCACAGTTATTATCCCCACAATGTTGACTGTCTATCATCACTCAGACAAATGGATAAATACTGGGTGTACTTGCCAGGTGGGCTGGCGAGCTTTTTAAGCTTGTTAAACAGAGAATAAAGTATTGCTTTCATAATCACTTCAGTGTTGTTGAACCTGCCCGTGCCAAAGACTATGACTGGGCAGTGAAGGTGGTGGCTCCTGGAACTGCGATCAGCATTCCCAGTGCAAACGACAGCCAACGTTGTGACCCGCAGAAGCTGCCTGTCTCCAGAAAGATGTTCTTACTTCTGGCTCTGCAGGAAAAACGACATCATCATTCAGCTGATGACCAGATGTCAGATATTTGACTTCACCATGAAACTGGAATCTGGGCCAATGAAGGCACCATGGGTGCAAAGGAGGACTCCACTCTGCCCTAACATAAACAGCATACAGTCCTTGCCCCTCAGATGCCACACACAAGTCTGGCTGAGTCCCTGACGGCCAGATCTGCATCAGGATGAATTTAGAAACGTGGTGCTATGCATTGCCCTGGGTCTGAGACCACACCTCATAGCCAAACATGCTCATACACTGCAGGCTATATGAATGGCACGGGAGCAGGTAAGAACCAGCTCATCTCCACAGGCATTGCACTTGAGGGTTACAGCCGTGTCACCTGGGCTGGCTGGCAGTTGTTTCCTTCTAGGGGAGTTGTAAAAACCCTGACTTTTCCAGAGCTCTTATTATTTTTCCTGAATCGTGCCGATGTTCTCACCATAGTGATGTGTGACAGCCCTGGTATATATGGTGTGTGTGACCTCCTGCTGCCTCAGTCACTCCTCATGGTGTCTAGATCCATAACTGTTCCAGGAAAATATTTGTAGCAACACACAGTTTGAAAAGTATGTGTGTAGGGGTGTGTGGGGTAGTGGGGGGCACAAAATCCAAGCTTGACTATAAAATCAGAAAATTTGTGACCGTGTTTCTTACTCAGGGCAATGTTTCATTCCCAAGCTCTGTCTTGATCAGACTCCACTCTTGCTATCGTGTCTGTCTGTGGTGTTGTCACTATGTCCCTTTCTCCTTTGCTGCATCCCAGCCCCAGTGCACTCCTTGTTTATTTCTTCTACTTTCAGACCAGACCTCCACACTTGTTCTCTCTGTCTGGAACACTCCTCCCCAGGGTGGCTGCTCCCTTGTCTCCTACCAGCTGCCCTGGGCTCAGTGTGTCTCACTGTGCTCCCCCCCAGCACACTAGAATCCCAGCATTCCCTCCTCGCATTGTGTTTATCCACCCACTCTCAGGGACTGGGTGTTGAACTGTGAGTTTGAGTCTAGCCTGTGAGTTCTCAGCCGTCAAGTCTTTTGGTCTTCGTACCCTGCTAAACTACACCAGGAACTTAACAACCAGAAACTACATGTGGCAGAAAGCGAGTGCTCATGCAGTACTGTAGTGACTGCTATACAGCAGAGTGGGCACGATGATTGCCTAGAATGTGTAAAAGCCCAGGTTTGCTCCCCAGCACCCTATGTACCGGGCATGTGGTGCACTGAGGAGGTAAGGCCGGAGGATCAGAAGTTCAAGGCTGTCCTCAAGTTACATAGTGAGTTCAAGGCCAGCCTGGGCTTCTGAAATCTTGCTTCAAGAAATATTGCTGACTATCCACACACATTTCATTTCTGTGCTCAGTCTGACCTTGGCTATTTAGCTATTGGAGGCAGGTGTCAGAGTCAGCCTCCTCTGGGAGTAAGAAGGCTGCACAATGCATACACAATGTAATGTTTCTGCATTTTTTCTAAGAAATTTCCTCAGTGAACACTATCATGAAAAGCTGGCTCTTGGCCGTGCAAAAGGGTACTTAGAGTGAAAGACAATTAGCATCAGTGGTAAAAGAGAACATAAGACTCCACAGAAACAGAAAGTATACAGGTTCCATGTTAGTAGGAGGTTCAACAGGAGATAGCTCACAGTCTACAGAAACAACTTTGGGGGAAATTCCTCTTCTCAAGATGGGACACAGCCCTGTAGATCAAGGACATTTGTCTTGTCTATGCTTAGTCTTCTTCATGGCTGTGGAGGAGGCTGACTAATATTGGCAAGTTAAGCAGAGACTGGAGAGCATTCTAGAATAGGAGATATAAAGTATGGAATGAGAAATGAATCTAGTACACACTTCCACATCTCTGTTCATTGTGGTCATTTATTTGGGACACAGTTTAATAAGAACAGAATACACACAGGTTTACAGAATACAGTACCAGACCGTTCTCCTAAGAAGACGCAGGCAGACCAGGTAGACCGGCGATCCGCAGAGAGAGAGAGCGCTTCCCACGTGGGTCTATCTTTTTATACCTCTTGGGACCTGGTAGAACAGCCTCGTTAATTAATTAACAGCTAATTGGGGGCAGAATAATTAACTAATGGCAGGGTGTGGCTATAAGCCGAATAGGACAAGACCATTCCCCTTCATCTCCCCCTTTTGTCTAAATAAGATCAATCTAGCTCTAGAATAACTATATACAATGGGAACAGACATTGGACATAAAATTACAGACAATAAAAATATCAATCCACTATCCCTCCCCCATCTCTTAAATATAGGGAAGGCATAATTAACCCCTAAATAAAGTCCCAAAGTCTGAGGGCAAAATTTTTCAGGATAAGGGACGTTGTTCTCTAAAGCTACTTCTTGCTGTCATGGGGATGACGTTTAGTCTAGAGAATCCACATCAGCTGTCCAGGTAGAAATCTTCCTGACGAATGGTATCCAAATGGGTCCTGTAGCAGTGTTGTCCGCATCCCGACGTATCAGTCAGAGGAAGGTGTCGCCAATGTGTCCCAGCTTCTGTACCTAGAATTACAACATAGGGTAAGACAACTCAAAGGTATTAAAATGAGGCCACCATCCG
>JAQHUG010000343.1:1937842-1952930 GCA_028555095.1 Dicrostonyx torquatus | reverse complement strand
ATCCATACATTTGCATATCTCACCAGCTTTGGAGCCAGCAACTCCTTCCTGGGCAATCTACAAGTAAAAAGGAAGGCCGGAGCCAAGCCTTTTACCTTTTGTCTTTCTAAGTTGCTAGCTTTCCAGCTACCAAGCTGTATTCAAGCCATGGCCGTGCCAGGCTGGCGGATGTCAGAGCCCACAGGCCTGTTACCTCCATGTTGTGCATCAGCTGATCTGCTTCAGGTTATCATGTGACTTCATCTAGGGGATGCCGTCAGATGTCGGGGGCCTTCAGGGAGTTGTGGGCCTGGACCAAACCACTAGCAATCACCTTTTGTCTTGCTTTTCTGTTCTCAGCAGCCAAGACACCCTCTGGCTTAGAGTGTATTTCTCATCCAGTTGTTTCCTGCTTTGATGGGCTATGAACTGAAACAGTCATCTTAAACACTGTGGGCCCTGATGTCTTCGAGATGGTGATTCCTCCATCTGCATGAGTAGGAACATAGCACCCCAGAAAGTGTCCCTGGTCACCTCGGAAAGCTTACCAAGACATTGTGAGTATCCTCACAGCCCTGCAGAGCAGGACATCATTGGCGGCCTCCCATGCTCCTTCTGTCTCTCACTCCAGCTCTCTACTGCCATCTGTGGGTCAGCTGTTTGGAAGCAGTAAACACAGTATGTATACAGAATAATGATCATGTGTTGAGATTTATTACATCAGCCGTTTACATATTAAGCTAATTAATCCTCACAGAATTATTGTGGGGCAGGAACTCTTTGAAAGTGAGAAAACTTCAGCAAGAAAAATGTAGAGTTCTTGCCCTGCAGCACTGTCCTCTCTGCTTGTCCTCCTCACGCTACTGTGTCAAGAGTATGGGCATGGGCTTTGACACCAGTAGGACTCAAGTTCAAATCCCAACTCACCCGCTTCTTTGCTATGTAACTCTGGAGAGCAAATAAATGTCTCTGACCTGCAGAATCCTCATCTATAAAGGGAGAAAACATTAATTCTGTTATGATTGTTAACTGGGATCGTGCATGGAGCAGCATGGGTTAGAGCACCTGCCATATTGTGTGTGATGAACGCTAGCTTACAGTATTACAGTGATGCTAATCCTTAGCATTCCTTTCACAGATTAGTGGAGCAAGCCCTGGAGAAGTGGAAATCTGGTCCACAAGGAAGAGACAGGCTTTGAGACTCTGTCCAGCTCTGCAGTCACTGACCTTGACACCATCAATACTAAGACACCCTGTGGTTGGATCGTAGTTACAGTGACCTTGGTTGACAGCTATGTGTGAGAATTTCCAGATTACTCAAATGACCTGCGACAGAGGACTGAGCAGAAAGCAGTCATGTGACTGAGTGCAAATCTTGCATCGTCTCAAGCCTTTGCCCAATGCTGAAATCTGTGCTTCAGGCCTTGCTGAGGAACTCTTATTTCTCTTGAAACGATGACTCCAACCCCACATGTAACGTAAGATCATGCAAATGAGGGTAGTAGTGGAGAACAGGCTGCTTGTCATTCCATGATGGCATTGTGACTGTAATGGAAACCACATGCATTGTTTTTTTTTTTTTTTTAGACTAGGTAACACTAGCAGGTCAGTCGCATTTTTATGTAGATATGGCTATTCCAGCTGCCTTTTCTATTGTTTTTCAGAGAATTCAGAATTTGAACCAGACACTAAGCTCTGTGGAGAGTGAAAAACCAGATGAACATGCCCAGCACTCACCACGTGCTCTTCAGGCTTCCAACGTGGAATGTGTGTTTGTTTGCCAGAGTGCTTATGAAATGGGGTCGTGGCTAACCTGGCCCTTGTGTTCAGAGTGGTGGAGTGGTAATGAGTGAGGAGGAAAAGTCATGAGAAAGCACTTGAGTTCGCCCGAGAGACCTTAGAAGAGAGCAGACCGGGTATGGCATCGTGTCTGATCACCTTCTGGAACCACTGACATTTGCTGGCAAGGTTTGAGTGGGATACAAAGTTTGGTTTTATGTAGGGGAGAACCTTTATTTCTGCCCTCTTTAGTGCTTCCTTTGAATCTCCAGTCCCTGTCTTTTAGATAAAGGTTTGATTTCTTGAGAGCAAAGCCCTCAGATTATTCTGTTTTTTTTTTTTTTTTTTTTTTGAAACAGGGTTTCTCTGTAGCTTTGGAGCCTGTCCTGGAACTAGCTCTTGTAGACCAGGCTAGTCTCGAACTCACAAAGATCTGCCTGCCTCTGCCTCCCGAGTGCTGGGATTAAAGGCGTGAGCCACCACCGCACGGCCCCTCCGATTATTCTTTATCACCTAAATTGTGCCTGCCCACAGAACGCCACTTCTCCTTCCCTGGAGAAGAGCAAGGTTGATAGAAGGCAGACTTTGAATCTGATGGTGATGTAAGAAGTGGCAATCTCAGTCCTGGGGGAGTTCTCGGATACCCGAAGATTGATTGATTCTAGCTTTTTCTTTTCTCACCAGGATGAAGGAAAGAGGTGAGTTTACCATCAGGACAGGGTTCACCCATCTCTTGAGGTCAGGCGGGTTTATGCCAGGCTAGTACAGTGACACCAAGAGCCTTCTGTCAGTAGACAGCAAGGCTGCGGAGGCCATGCTTTGGCATAAAACAAAACAATAAAACCAGTATATTGTGAATGCCTTAAGACCAATAGCTACAAACAAGAAACCGCTTTGTTTTCCCTGCCATGACCTTCTTGAGAACAGACTATGTGTAGGTCCATATTTCAATATGGTGTGGCAGCCAGGCTCTAAAGCTATAGTCAGTATCTGAAGAGGTCACATAACCTCCCAGACAGGCTGTCGCTAACCTAACAAAAGGTCCCAGGATGTTGTTCTGCTCTTTCTTTTAATTTGGAGGATGCCTGATAGAGATGCTGATTCAAGCCTACCTGACAGCTAGCATACAGAGCAGATAGGTAGATGTGGATGTGACTAAAAGACATTCACCTGGTTACCTAGGAAACAAAATGCTAATGTATTTCCCCCTCAGTGTATGTTTTGATATATAAGGCTATTCAGAGAATAAACGTGAGGGACTTCTTCAGGATGTGAACTCAGGATTTTATGAGGGATCACTGAGAATCTCCCTCCCGATGAAACCATATGAGTTGTGTCTTTATTCTCACACCTCCACGCTAGTCCAGAGAAATAGTTTATGTTGGGGTCTGGTCCAGAGAAATAATTTATGGTCCGGGCTAGCACCAGACCCCGACAACTATGTTCAATATTTCCTCTCGTCCTGCCACCACCCTGTTTCATCATCTTCAGGTAGAAAAATCAAATCTTAGGATGTATATGCCAAGGCTTTCATGAATACTGAAGACCAACAGCAGTGATTTTCAACCTGTTGGTCACGACCCCTTCGGGGCAGGGGCTTGAACAATGCTTTTAAAGGGGTCACAACTCAGATCTCCTGCATGTCAGGTATTTATATGACGTCACACCTCAGATCTCCTGCATATCAGACATTTATATGATGTCACACCTCAGGTCTCCTGCACATCAGGTATTCACATTACGTCACACTCAGATCTTCTGCATATCAGATATTTATATTATTATGATTCATAACAGTGCTAAAATTACAGTTATGAAGTTGCAATGAAAATCATTTCAGGGTTGGGATCACCACATCATGAGAAACTGTATGAAAGGGTCACGGCATTAGGAAGGGTGAGAACCACTGCCCTGTAGAGTCGGGCCGAAGTCTCCCTCTCAAACCACACAGGTCTAGTCTCGGGTCTAGCCTCACAGTCCATTCACTCTTCCTCACTTGCTTTTCCTCGGTTTACTTTGCTGACTTTGGTTTCCAGGGGTTGGAACTGGGGCAGAAAGGGCAACAGAAGGAGCAGCCTTGGTCTGTCTGTGCTCTTCCCGGGTCTCTCTCTTGGCTGACAGGCCTTGGGCTAGTCATGGTGTCACTGTACTTTGCTGCCATGTGTAGGACTTCTCAGAAGTACTGCTGAGGGCAATCCACTCTGCCACTGACCTCTTGTAATCTGTGTCCCCCTTTTCATCCTACAAGAGTTGTATTTCTGGGGCTTCTACCATGGATTATCCCTCTCGTTCTGGTTGCGGTCCTTTGGTGATGTTTCCTGATGTTTCCATGGTGACTACTGGACTCACGAGAGCTCAAGCACATCAAGGTTATTGAGATGCTTCATAAACTCATAGTGCATCGACTCAATGCACTCTGGTCCCTGCTGGTCCTGTTCAGCCACAGTTGCAGCTCTTTTGGAGCACAAGTGCCCCTCACTCAGGGCAGAGAGCGGCCGGATGATCTATCCTCAGGAATCCCTTTAACACACATTCCTGAGGACTCTTGTAACACACTAGTTTGGGGACCCTTTGGTGAGTTTTGGTGGACATCCAGCAGATCCCTGTAAAAGGCTTTCTATTGAGTGTTTTCACTTCGGGGGTTTCAGTCAAAATGCAGAGATAATTGGAAAATCTCTTCTCAGCTCACAGAAATTTGTGGGCTGCAAGTTGCTAAGAAGAATTTCCTGTGCTGACTCACATTGAAATTTCTTCCTGAGTCACTTGGAAAGATGTTTCCAGACTGCTGTCTCTGGGAACTAGTGCCTGTTCATCTGCACAGTGCAAGTCTGCATCAGCAGTTGTTTGCCTGCTTCACAGAAACATAATTAACATGTCTGCGTTGGTAGAAAGCCTATCTAGCCATTGCTACAATGTGTTTCTTCTTTGCAAAGCTCGACTCTGCAGCTGTTTTGACTCTTTAAGGCCTCCTTGCTGTTGTCACCATATGATGAAGAAAGAGTTCAAGGCAAGAACAGGGTAAGATACATGACAAGGTCACATGGCTAGGCGGGAAAAGTGTATCAGGTAGGGTTTCTATTGCTGTGGGAAAACACCCTGACTGAAAGCAAAGGATAGGGTCTATTGAGTGGACAACTCTCAGCTCACAGTCCACCACTGAGAGAAAGCAGGCAGGGACTGAAACAAGGGCGGTGCAGAAACAGTGCTTGCCAGTTTCCTCCTCATGTTTTGCTCAGCCTGCTTTCTTATAGCACCCAGGGGGGCACATATCCTGGCATGGCACTGCCCACAATGGGCTGGGCCCTCCCTCAACAATCAATAATGAAGAAAGTGCCCCCACAGACTTGGCCCTAGGCCATTCTGGTGGAACATCTTCTCAATTGAGGCTCCCTCTACCCAGATAACTCCAGCCTATGTCAAGTTGTCACAAAAACCAGTCATCACACAAAGCCACCCCAAAGCCCTGGCTCCCCTATTTCCAGAGTTCCTGCTCATGCGCACTAAGTTCTTCGACCACCGGGGCTGGACTAGAGTGAGGAAAGAGATTTCTGTTCTGCTTACCTCTCAACAATGACTTTCAGAGTTTCCTTGGTCTAGGAAGTGTAACCAGGGAAGGGGTGGCTTCTCA
This sequence comes from Dicrostonyx torquatus, assembly GCA_028555095.1. Classification (NCBI taxonomy): domain Eukaryota; kingdom Metazoa; phylum Chordata; class Mammalia; order Rodentia; family Cricetidae; genus Dicrostonyx; species Dicrostonyx torquatus. The sequence continues at coordinate 1,947,544 of JAQHUG010000343.1, read as the reverse complement.
GAGTTAGGTCTGCGTGTCATGGGTTGGGGTCCCACCAGTTGATATGCGAGCAGCTGGGGTGAGAAGAGCACATTCTAGATAAATGTGCGAATGCATGGTCCCCTGGTCTGGATATTTCTACAGTTGGACCAACTGTGAGCAACAACTATGTCCAGAACACAGTGAGTCTCTAAGAAGAGAATGTGGTGTCAGTTCCTTGAGTTCACCCCAGGCGTTCAGGGAAGGTCAACACACTTGCACTCCTTCAAGGAGATAGCTTGCAGAATGCAGGGGCTGCACAAGATTGCACTTCAACCGTCTGTGTGAGCCCACACAAAGGGAGACGTGCTCATCAAAGGAAGTCGTCTGAGGTTTCTGACTGTGTGCAGTGAGGAAGAGGCTGAGGAAGCACAATTAATAGCCACTCAGAGACTGAAATTGCTGGTCAACCTCAAGGTCAGAAAAGCAAAGCAGTCAGTTATTACCTCAGTCCGAAAATGGCGACTAGGAATCTCAGAATGAAACTGTGTGTGAGAGCTGCCTCCTCCCATTATTAATACTCTCTCGAACTGGGATTAAAGGCGTAAACCACTGAAATTAAGGAGTGCACCACCTGGTTTCTATGGCAACTAGTGTGACTACTAGTGTTAAAGGTGAGTGTCACCACTGCCTGGTCTGTAGGGCTGACCAGTGTGGCTGTTTTACTCTCCGATCTTCAGGTAAGCTTTATTTATTAGAACACAAATGGAATGCCAGCACAGGTGGAGCCTTATGGCAGAGCAGGGATGAGAATAGGTGTTCAGAAGCGAGAGCCCCTTCAGGGAAGGAAAGGTAAGTAATCCTCTTCTCAGTACGTTCTTAAAGGACCCAACCTGTGCCAGGGGAGGAGGACGGGGGTGGGTGCTTGGCCTAGCTCTTCCTTTACTGGCATCTAAGACAGCAAGCCAGAACAAGATTTGGCAGAGTGGAAGCAAAAGGCCTGCTGGATCAGCAAATGCAGGAGCTCGCCCTGCAACAAGATTTGTTAGTGCCCTGGCTGGAACATCATAGGCGGCCGAAGGCAGCCAGTGCTCTCAACTTCAAGGGACAGCAGAATTTAGATTAAACCGTCTAAGAAGATCGCTTAGACTCAGCCACAGCACCTCCCCCTAGCAGCAACTTCTCACGCTCTGGCTTCCACCCGAGGCTGCGTAAGTGCAGTGGAACTACGACGCTTACGAGCTCTGTTTCATTTTGCAGTGCTGCCGGTTACAGGTTACAGCACCAGGCTTGTGATCAGCGTGGAGACTTCCTGTGGCTGGAGAGGCGTGGTCTCTGCTTGTACAGAGCTCACAGTCTTTGACGCCGTGGTGTGCATAGATGCCCTGGGCTGTCAGAGGATATGCAGGATTTTAAAAGGGGAGCTGGTATTCCAAATGACTTCCTGGAGGAAGTGCTATCCACAGGCGGGGTTGTTAGACTCCACTGCAAGCCTGGAATGTGCTGAATGGTGCTTTGTTTCAGGCAGAGGGATCTGGACTCTGACAGGAGCCTTAAGTGGCCTCACAGGACTGGGAGGGACTCTGCCCACAAGGAATGGTCAGAGAGGAGGCAAGGAATCAAGTCAGAGAAGATCATGATGGAGCTGATACCAGTTTATGAGAGGCAGTGCCGCCATCATTGCTAGGAGTTCAGAGAACTGAATGAGTCTGACTCAAGGAAGTAGAGCCAGGGAAGAGACTGGTTTCTGGGTCAAAAGGTCAGTGCAAGTAGCAGATCCAAGCCAAATCTAATACCTGCTTTGCTCCAAAGATGTTGTTTCCCCTGCCTTACTCTTCCTTGCTTTTCCGGTTGGAAATGTTTAATTTGTTGAAATGAGAACTCAGCTAATAATGTCTATCTACAGTAGGCCTCCGTTCTGCCCCAGGGTGAACATTCTCCACTCTGCTCGGGTTTAAATATACTGAAAATATTCTCCACTGAGCCTGGTGGAGGCAGCAAATCACCAAGAACTCAGCTCAGGTTCATGCTGCCCTGGCTGGGAGCAAAACCTGGGAGTGTCACTCCAATTGGAGCCCCAAGCCAAATTCAGTCACACACACACACACACACACACACACACACACACACACACCTTTTTAAAAAAAAGACTAATTTGTTTGTTTAGGACATGGTTGGCTGGAGTCAGACACTAGACATGATAATGCTTAGCATATTAGAAGAGAAAAGTGGGAGGAGCTATGCTTACACTTGGTGGTGCCAGGGTTTCCTCGAGTGGAGTGGGGGTGGGGTGGTACTCACCAGCTTGTCTTTTTTCATCCTTATTCTTTCTTTCTTTCTCCACTCCCCCTCCCCGTCCAGTTCAGGACAAACTCCAGCATTGGTGTGTTATTTACCCACTGAATGGACAACAAAAGCTCCTGAGAATGGTGTCAGGTTAGTTCCCAGGAATTCAGTTCCCGGATGGCTCTGGCTGGCTGCCTTCTCCACTAGACACACTTGGTGGCAGTCCTTCCCTTTCATCAGAGGCCTTGGGCCTTCAGTCACAGCAGATCTCCCACCACAGGGCACTGCAGATTCTGGCCAGTCTTAAGTGAGGTTGGGATACAGCCACAGAACAGCCACAGGGGTTGAGGGATGCCAGCCCGCCTCTTTTTCCTCTCCAGCGATTTTCTTATCCAGTGTTCTTCCTTTTCGCCTTCTTTGAAAGTGATGACATGTTAAAACAAAAACAAACAAACAAATGAAAAACAAACTAAAACCCTCCCAAACCCAAATGTTAAAGTTGATCTTTGGAAGGGAGGAAAGAGCAATTATGTTGCCAATAAAAACTCTTAGCTACTTACTTAAAACACCACGTGCAGATCATATGGTTCTGAGTTTCACACACACTGACTCATGGTGCTGCCTCTGTCACCCTGTGCATTAGACATTATTATCTCAGGATGTCCTCATATAAGGCCACATAGAGCGTGGTAGCGACATGGTCTGAACTCAGGAAGTCTGGTGTCTTCCATACCTTTACCGTATTAGAGAATGAACACGATCCATTTTCCAGGATGCTACAAGCACTGTGCTAAATGTTATAGTACGTTGTTTTATTTAATATTCTTAACTTGTTTTTGAAATACAGTTTTATAGTCTCCTTTTTCAAAAGCAAGGCAGAGAGGGTAAGTGACTTGTCATGCCCACGAAGCTACAGGACAGGAGTCAGAACTCTGGTTTCAGTAACCACAAATTCCATATTCTTCCCATTAGAACGTTCCTGGATCTGGACTGCCAGTTACATAGGAAGGTACCAGTTCATTTTATTAGATGGCTGCTCGGTAGACAATGAGACTTTCATAAACCTAAGCATTACACTTTGCAGGCCGGTGAACACCACACCATCCCAGCAAGGCGGCCTTCCCCTGTGGTGTTTGGCCATCTTTACCCTGGTAGTTCTTGCCTTGCTTGGATTGTCACCTGTGAAATGGAACTCAACCTTCCTTGCATCCCATCAGGGCAGTGGTGTCACGCCATAATTCATAGTTCTTACATGTTGCAGATTCTGCCTTCTATGATAGTTTCTCATCTGTTCGCCTGTTGCACACTCATGCTGTCCCTTTTAGATTATTCTTCGTGTATGTGCCTGTGTGTGCCTGTGTAATCACTGTCATTGTCCGATTTCTGTCCACAGTGTATCTGCGAGGCTGCCCTGGTCTAGTCACTGTAACATGGAAATATGATCATTACATGTGCTTGCTTCAAATCTGTCAAGGACAAGCCGGAAGCAGTCTCACACATGTTCTCTCTTGCAGGCCACGTGCGTCTGTGATGTCTTTCTGGGGAAACATGGTGCCCTTCAGAAATTGACAGCAAACAAATAAACGCGAACCATTCTTTAATCTCAAGAACAGTTTGAGGTTTAAAGAAGCATTTTGTTTTTCTAGATCATTCAAAATACAGGTAGACAAATGCTGCCAATTGATTCTGGTTTCTATGAGTGTATTTAATTATATTCTACAATGAATTTAAAATTACCCCCAGGACCAAGTGGCCAGCCCTGTTTTTATCCCCACACTATTGAAAAAAGAACTAGAGACAAACTCGATGCATAGATAAGGGGAGTGAGAGCCAAAATTACCTGTTTCTTGTGATAGTGGCTCTAGGCCAGCTTGCCTCGAGAGGTGCCCGAGGACAAGAATTGCTGAGCACTGCCTAGGTCACATGGGGGACTGAACTGATATCTCATGCACATGGTTCACCATTGTCACATGGCCATAGGGACTTGGTTTCAGTTAAATAACAGTGTTTACCTATTACATAAAAGTGATGTCACTATACACTTACTAGGTTTGCCTTTGTAAACTGCCTTTGGATTTTTAAATACTTGCAGTCAAGCACGGAGGTGCACACCTTTAACCCCTTGGCAGAAGCAGGCAGATTTCTGTGAGTTCCAAGACAGTCTGATCTAAGTAGTGAATTCTGGAACAACCAAAGCTATGTAGAGAGATTCTGTGTCAAAACACCAAAAGGATGAGTTACATACATTATAAAATTATACCTCGTTTATGATTGCATATTTAAAATCCTGCCATGATAGAAAAGAAGTTCCTTATATTGATGATAATCATTTTATAGTGACCTATACACCTTCTCATTTCTGAGTCTGAGAAATTTTGGCTTGTAAGATTGTCACTGAATACCCGTGGACCAAACTCATGAAGAAATGAGCATGAGATGGAAGGAAAGAGGGTGTGGTTGAGCCTCTTTGGGGGACCCGCCACCCAGCTCCCAGATAAGTACATGGAGACTTATTCTTCCTTATGAATGCCTTGTCTTAGCTTGGGGGCTTATTTCTAGCCAGCTTTTCTAGTTTAAATTATCCCATTTCTCTTTAACTACATTTTGCCCCTAGGCTTTTATCTTTCTTTACTCTAAATATCGTTCTCTCCCTTTTACTTCTTCCCTTTTACTGGCTGTGTGTCTGGGTGACAGGCCCTGGCATCCTCCTCTCCTCCTTTTCTTGATCCTCTTTCAAGTCTAGATTTTTAACTCTTGTTTATTCTTTCTGCCTGGCAGACTCATCTATTTCTCCCTTCTTCCTAACTATTGTCTTCAGCTCTTTATTAGACCAATCAGGTGTTTTAGGCAGGCAAAGTAACACAGCTTCACAGAGTTAAAAAATATTACATAAAGAATGCAACACATCTTTGCCTCATTAAACAAATGTTCCACAGCATAAATGAATGTAACCCACCTTAAACTAGTGTCCCACAGCAACAGAGCTCTTCCATGGGCCTAATGATCAGCCCCCAACGTTACTGCAAATGAGAAGGCTCTGTGCATGAACCAAGGCTGTGACTCTGTCTCTAAAGCCACAGCTTTCTCATGGACTTTTATTTACTGGAAACGTGATGTGATGAGAGGAAGAGAGGAAGGAGCAGGAGGAGCGTGAGATATAGAGGGAGAGTGGAGAGCAGCACCCCGAGGGGAAGGTCAGATGCAGCCCAGTTCATCTCCCCATTGCATTTCCCACTGAGAGGCTCTCAGAGGATCAAAGGGAAGGATCCACATACTGCTAGCTCCCTGGCCTGCCAGTGGCTTCTCTCCCACCCATGTTTAGCTTCCCAAGGAAGAATGATTGATTTAAATAGACTTTCTTGTGTACTTTATTTTTAGTCAGGAGGTATTTGCCTTTAATGTTTGTGTATGGGGATGTGAGTCCCGATGAGCTGGTGCGGGAGCAGGGCAGGCGGCTGGCTACTTGGATGGGTGGGGTGGGGTAAGTGACGAACAATGCCCATCTGCTTGGCCCTTGTCAGTTTTGGGATTTCCATCTAAGGGATGCTTAGCTGTACTGGGGAGGGTCTCGATTAAAACATCCTCATAAGGAGGATTTGGGGATGTTATATGGCCAATTTCACTGGGTAAAATGCAGGAAATTAATTCCTTCCTACTCTCCCTCTTTTTTTTTTTTCCCTTGCACCATTAAAGAATTGCCTCAGGTTCCAGGGGTTGTGCTAGCCCTGTTTACCCTTTGACCCTCTCTGACCTGACAAAAATAAAATAAATTTTCCATGTAGTTGCAGGATGTGTACAAACAATCTAGATGTGACTAGGAAAGGTGTCAGTGTGTCTCTTTGCTTTAAAATCTGCCTTTCAACACTGCAGTTGGGGACAGGAGCAGGTCTTTGTGCCCTGTGACACAGAACACATCCGCTTATTTTGAATTGAGATTCTTCCTCTTGAGAATGATGATGGAGAAACACCTTCTTGTTCCCATGAAGCACAGTGATGGGGCTGAGGATGAGAACCAGGTGACCGGCGTGACAGATGTGGTTGGCCTTGAACATATTAAATGCAGAGGTGAATGCATGTTACCAGTCTTAATATGCTTTCCCCTGGTGGAGCCACGCATCCCACATATGTGAAAGTCATCACAGGATAAGGCGCTGGCTGTGTACTGTTGGTCCAGCAGATGGAGGCAGTCCGTGAGAAGCAGTCGTGGATAGAGCTCTCTGGCAGACGGCTTCCTAGTATGGCTGGCATCACAGGTCAGAGCATACAGGATCAGAAAGCATGTGCTGAGGGCAGATGGGCTTCCTTATTGGAGCCTGCTCTTCGATCACACTCTGAGAGGCAGGAGATGTAGAAAACACCTGTCGTAGGGGTTCTCATGCTGTGCAGAGACACCACGGCCATGGCAACTGTTATAAAGGAAAGCATTTAATTGGGGCGACTCTCGGCTCAGAGGTTTAGTCCATTATCATCATGACAGGAAGCATGGCAGCACGCAGGCAGACGTGGAGCTAGAGAAGGAGCTGAGTTGAGAGTTCTACATCCAGATGGTCGGGAAGCAGAAAGAGAGTGACACTGGGCCTGGCTTGAGCATCTGAGACCTCAGAGCCTGCCTCTAGTGGCACAGCTACTCCAACAAGGCCACATCTCCTAATAGTGTCACTCCTTGGTAACCAAGCTTTCAGACACGTGTGTCTATGGAGGCCACTGCCACTCAAACCTCTCCCTATGGGACTATGGGGGCCATTTTTATGTAAATCATGACAACAACCAAAGCTAAGCTTCCTGACATCATCTCCTTAAGAATTTTTTTTCCATGTAGACAGTTTAAATGAACTGGAAAAGAATTCTCAAAATTTTAGTCTTTTTAAATTATATTCTCCCAAATATAATGACAAAGCCATCTTCTGTATTCTGTGAACATATTATAAACACTCTGTTCTATAATCTATCATCTATCTATCCATGTCTGTCCATCCATCCATCCACCATCACTATTGTACTGAGATATGGATGATACATAAAATACCAAACATATTTAATGTGCACAACTGGCTGAGTTCTGTACACGTGTAATACTGTCTTCACAAACACCTTTGTCAAGACCACCCATGTTGTTTGGAGTGAGAAAGGTTCCCAAGGCTCATCTATGTGAATACTTCCTCTCCAGTTGCTGGAACTGTTTGGAAGGATTAGGAGGTGTGGCCTTTTGGAGGAGGTGTGTTACTGGGACTGGACTTTGATGCTTCAAAAGTTCCCACCACCTCCATTTTCTCTTTCTCTGCCTGCTGGCCCCTGAATTCTAGAACAAATGTTAAGGAAGATGCATGTGCATTTAAATAATGGGAATAACAGTAAAAAAAAACCCAACAAACCCATATTTCGTGCCTCTTCTTTGTGATACCCTTGAGTCTTGAGGGTCGGGACTGTATTGTAGATGAACCTGTTGACTTTGGAAAGCCACTGCCAGTTATTCTCCAAGAGAGGGGATGGAGGGACACCAGAGGAGTTGGTGGGATATGATAGGAAATTATGTCCATACAATACCCATATATAAAATTCTCAAAAACAAAGAAAATATATCAAAATAATTTTGTTATTGATGCAGATATCTACCTGTACCCTTTCCCACATACTTTAAAAATGAGCGTCTCTTCATCCTGGAAGAGATGGACCCTACTTGTGGTAAGAAGCACTTTCTCCACTGTCATCTTGAATCTCACATCCAGCTGCTAGCTCATTCACCTATTCATGAATGCAGCAGATAGTGATCAAGCCTACTATGTGCTGGACACTGCTCCGAGAGAGCAGGAAGGGAGACTGCATCTGTCCTCGGAGCCAGAGGATATGGCCAATAAACAAACAAGGACAACTTAGCCACAATGAGAAGGAAAAGGTGACACGATAGAGACTAACATTGGAGGGAAACTATTTGAGACTCAAAGAGGAGGAGCGAGCCCTGAGCAGGCCTGGGTCAGAGCCTTCCATGACATCATCTAGTCCAGGGTGAAGAAGGAACCACCGTGCCATCTTGGAGGACAATGTTCACTCTCTGCTTCTGGGAACTGCTAGGTGTTCTGCCCTTGAACTGAGCCAATACGGGTGTTTATAAGGTTCAGACACCTAGGTCTCTACTGATACATGGCTCCCTTGCCAGTTCTCTCCAGCAAAGGGAATGCTGAGACTAGCACTGCCTTCAGGGTACTGCCTTCTTGTTCATTCCTGGGTCTAGCTAAGTCCCTAGAGTCCCTATCAAGATCTGTGCCCACAATGCTCACCAAAGCCAAAGCCGGCATAATGATGTCTCCCTCCTGACAGTAATAGATATGATGGTTCCCATCTTCAGATATTCTCTGGAACCTGGTGACTCATACAGGCTGATGAACTGTCTGTTGAAACAAGGGTACCATGTGTGAGCAGAACAGCTCTCTGATTCTCTCAGATGGACCTACTTAGGAGGAATGGGATGGGCTCACCTCTCCTCTTACAAATCAATGACACAAAGAAACAGGCATCTGTTCAGTAAGATATCCACTACATGAGAAGAGCCTTCCTCCCTCTTGCCACATGATGCTTCATGAATGACTTTTAATCTCCAACTCTTCCAGGGGACAGATGCCCAAAGCTCTTGCCTGTTGATGTGGTACCTTTCTGTCATTTTTCTTTTTATGCATGCATTATTTCTGGCGGTATCTGAAACACATGGTGATCACTGTTTATGATCTGAAAGAAGCAGCGGACAGAAGAGAATGCCTCGCACCTCATTGCAAGCAAAATGAGTGTTTCTGCACTTCTGGTGACCCTCAGATGCTGCATCATCTCTGTATCTAAGGAGTGGTGTTCGACCTTCCTAATACTGCCTGCAACCCTTTGATACGGTGACCCCCGACCATAAAGCTATTTTGTTGCTACTTCACAACTGCAATTTTGCTACTGTTATGAGTTGTAATGCAAGGGGCTGATAGGCAGGATATCTGATCTGCAACCCCCGTGAAAGAGTCTTTCAACTTCCACGGGGTTCATAACCAACAGGTTGAGAACCACTGGTTTAAGTCTGTTCTTCAAGTCTACTCAGGATGCTGACTTTGGTTTCTGAGTTCTGTATCCTGTATATCTCCACTGACACACTGCTTAGTTTTCTTTTGGGTGCTGATCTACATGTATCGTTCATTTACTTATCTCCCATGAGCCTGTATTGAACCAGTGTGTGAGACATCAGCCTAGAATTTACTAAAGGACACAGGCGAGAGTGATGTGGGGTGAGAAGGTCAAGCAGCAGTGCTAGGGAAAACAGGAGAGAGAATGGGAAATGTGGTTCTCTTGAGGAGGACTAGAGCAATCTCTCTGCTCCTGCGGCTCTCATCTTCTGTTTTCTTTTCTCTTTCTCTCTTTCTCTCCTCCCTTCCTCCCTTCCTTCCTCCCTCCCTCCCTCCCTCCCTTCCTCCTTCCCTCCCTTCCTCT
>JAQHUG010000343.1:1908563-1937617 GCA_028555095.1 Dicrostonyx torquatus | reverse complement strand
GAACAGAAACAGAGTTATGGTCTCAGTGGGACAAAGAGGCAGGCTCTTTGCCCTTGGACTTTTTTTTTTTTTTAATATAACATGTCTAGGTGGAGGGCTGGGGGAAAAAGCTCTAAGGAGCTAAGAGACCTGTGTGGCAACTGAATCTGTTCCCGAGGCCTCATTAGATGCCTAGATCATCCTTCACCAGATGATCTAGGGTGGAGCTAGCAGTATTTTATCAACTATTCAAATGAGGACATTAGCACGCATTTCCCAACTCAGGTCCTGCATACCTGCTAGAATTTTAATAATTTAAGCTGTGACCTTCAGCATTTTTAATACACATTGACTTACTATGCCATGACTTACTATGACAAGTGGGAGAAACCCACTAACAAAGTCTATGGGCGACTTCTAAGGAAGCATTCTTAAAGATGGGCACATTTACTTTCGTGCCAGCTGCTGCAGGTTCCTTATCCACCTGCCTCTGTCTCTCAAGTGCTGGGATTTTCTACTCAGCAGTTCTCACAGCAAAAGTCTTTGTAAGAACTCTCAAGTGAGCCGGGTGGTGGTGGCGCACGCCTTTAATCCCAGCACTCGGGAGGCAGAAGCAGGCAGATCTTTGTGAGTTTGAGACCAGCCTGGTCTACAAGAGCTAGTTCCAGAGCAAGCTCCAAAGACACAGAGAAACCCTGTCTCGAAAAAAAAAAAAGCCAAAAAAAAAGAACTCTCAAGTGTTTGTCACTGAGTCTCTGCCAGAGAAAGCTTAATGTCCATTTGTCTGAAAGATGAATTACTTAATAGCAATAGCAGTAAGAGTTGGGTGGAGTCTAACTCAGCTTTCGCTGCCACCCTATTAATGCTGTGTACCCTGGCAATGGGTGCTGTGCTTACGTCATTCCATTACTCTAATGAATGAACAAGGCAGTGGGTTATTTTAGCCCAGAATATTCAGTGTAGCAAAACCCAAGCACGGACAAATTCATCTGTAACCCCAGCACTCAGGAGGTAGCGACATGTTGGTCACGAGTTGGAGGCCAGTCTAGGCTACATAGCAAGACCCTGTCTCAAAATGCCAAAGAAAATTGGTTTGAGAAATGGCTCAGCAGTTAAGATCATTTCCTGCTTTTCTAGAAGACCTGAGGTTGCTTCCCTGCACCCACATCCAGGAGCTTACAATCCCCGTAAGTCCAGCTCCAAGAGGATCTGGTACCCTCTTCTGGCCTCTGTGGGTACGGATAGACACATAGCAGAGACACACATATAAAAATCTAAAAAGACGCTACAGAGAAACCCTGTCCCAATAAACATTTTTTTTTGTTTCGTTTTTTGTTTTTTAGGACAGGTGCCCTGCTTGGGTGGGGTTGTGTATCCAGGGAGGAAGAAAAGGTGAAGAGGAACGGGCCCTGCCAGGTACAGCATTGGCTTCCCGACACGGCTGTTTCTGAGTCTATAAGAATGCACTTTTCCCCCTTTATCATATTCTATCATCAGAACAGCAACAAAATGCACACCCCAATACACGGTGGAGAAAAGTCAAGTTAGTGCCTGTGTCGTTTTATTCTTGGTTTTTAACGTTCGGCTCCCCTTCGCTGACACTCTCTGATGCATAGACACATTTGCCTGATGTCCTCAGGACGTGGTTACAGAAGCAGCAGCCTTCTGCAGGACATTGAGCCTTCTCTCTGAAGCACACTGTAAAGGGGCAAAACAGGAAGCCTCTTCGGCAGAGGGGAATAGAGAAGGATGAACGGAGACAGCGCCCTCTTGTGGATTTTGGCTTCTCGGCTAAACTGTCTGGAGCAGGCTGTCTTTCGCAGCTTTTTAAACCAATGAATAATTTTCCCACGTGGATTTATGTCTGAAGAAATTCCTGGAAGGTTTAAGCGCAATTTCTGGTTGCTTTTAGTAGTAGTCACCAATTGATCACCTCAACGCGGTGTGCAATTCAAATGACGGCATTTTCTTTTATTCAGAGAGCCATTTTAACTGGGAACTATTTCCCAAATAGGTGTGTTGTAATAATTTTTTTTTTTTTTGCATTTTGGTGCAAAGCCTTTTAAAATACGATTTTGTAATTAGTTTAAAAAAAACCTCTCCCACCTGGGCAGGGTTTAAACAAAGCCCAGGCAGTTTAGGACTCTATTTTTAGTTGTGATTACTTATTCAGTTAAGATAATCCTAAATTCAGCAGATCTGGAGGAGGCATGACAGCTGGGCTCTTGAAGGCAGTCTCAGGTCAAAGCCGACAGCTTCATAAGGATCACGTGTCGTCCCCCTCCACCCCCCCAACGCCCCGCCCGCGAGTACGGGAGAGTATCCGTGGCGGCACGCTCTGTGACGCTGGTGTCATGTTCACCAGCCTGGAGCCAGCAAGTGGAGGAGAAACTGATGACTCAGGGACCTTAGACATGGCTGATCTCAGGGCAGGGAAAATAGGTCACTAATGACATGTGGCGAGAAGCCAAAACACCCGCAGCAGGGAACTCTGAGAAGTCTGCCAGGCACAGGATCCATTTTACTTGAACTCCAGAGAGAAAACAGTGTACTTTAATTTCCTTCAAGTCAGGGCTGCCTGACTCAGACTAAGATTGTGATACCCCCAACCCCCATTTTCCTAAGTGGTCATTGTTTCAGTTTACCAGCTTCCATTCCTGTACACTGTGGTCACTCCGGAGACTTCTCTCCGGAATGTCTAAGCTGATGCTTCTTTTTTGTCTCCCAGGCATCAGGGGCAACTACAGACAATGGTGCTATTAGCTCCTGTGATTTCTTCTGTACCGGAAGAGTTTGGGTTAGTCTAGTCAGCACCACATATCTCCACGATTGTGATTGGAGGGAGAGGGGTCTGGTGTGGTCACCATGTGATAAAATCATGCTTTACTTCATCCTGGGGACTGTCACTCTGGATTGATGTTTCCTAGTAATGCTACTAGTTCCAAGGAGGAAGAGGGAGAGATAGTTTGGGAAAGGCCTGCTGGTTCCCAGAGAAGAGTTTAAACCAGACCAGAGATTCTCACACTCCCCTGCCCAGCAAACAGGAATAGGGCTAACCAATCCTGCATGAACAGCTTCTCCTACAGCAGCCTTGTGGAGGAGCCCAGAGAAGCACATGTCTGATGGGTTTCTTGGTAACGGTGATGCTGTTGGCCAAAGGACCACATTTCAAGACACCTTGATCCGGGTAGTGTTGGCACGCTCTACCTCATGAGCATTTTCTATTCCCGGACCTTCCTCCACAGGTCAGTGATCACACTAGAGCAGGGCCATGCTCTCTTCACCTTTAATTTCCCAGTTCCATCCATGCAATGACACAGAACTCCCAGCATGGTTGGAATGAATTAACCAGTGGCTAAACCCTCTTGGGTGATTTTTTTTAGAAAATGAAATGGGTGACAGAAAGGGTTTTTTGTTTTTGTTTTTTGTTTTTAGGTCTGGGATTAGCCATTGAATGCCATTGATGAAATCACTAAAATTAACATTTGAAATGACAGGGTAGCAAGAAGAAAGCTGGATAAGATGAACGTCTTGAGAAATGCTGAGGTCGAGAAAGAAACTTTAGAAGTGAGCCTATCAGAGGGAATGTGGGGTCACATCCACTGTGAGAAGGTGGGTAGAGTAAAACCACGGGATCTGGGGTGGGGCTTGGGGCGTGGCTCCATAGGTGAAGTGTCAGTCATGAAAACCCAGGGACCTCAGTTTGTATGCCCATCATACATGTAAACCCAGGGACCTCAGTTTGTATGCCCATCATACATGTAAACCCAGGGACCTCAGTTTGTATGCCCATCATACATGTAAACCCAGGGACCTCAGTTTGTATGCCCATCATACATGTAAACCCAGGGACCTCAGTTTGTATGCCCATCATACATGTAAACCCAGGGACCTCAGTTTGTATGCCCATCATACATGTAAAAAGCCTGGCACAGGGGCACACACCTGAACCTAGTGCTGGACAGTTGAAAATGGGGGAGATGGGGATGACTCCTGAGCCCTGCTGGGCAGTTGGTTGTACCCAGGTGATGAATTCCAGGTGCAATGGAAGAGTTGTCTAAACAAATAAGGTGGAGAGTGGTAGAGAAAGACACCTGATGTTGACCTCTGTCCTACACACGTGTGCGCACACACACACACACACACACACACAAAGACACACCCAGCCCCCCCCCCACACACTCACGCACACACACACAAAGACACATCCAGACACACACACACGAGACACATATGCACACACACACACACTGACACTCACACACACACACACACACGAGACACATATGCACACTCACATGGAGACACACACACACAAGGAGACACACCCAGAAACACACACACAAGACACACATGCACACACACACATAAACTCACATACACACACAAGCACAGACACACACATAGGCACACCCAGAGATACAGACATACAGACACACACACTCATGAATGCACAGAGACACATAGACAGACAGACAGACACACACACAGACACATGATCATCTGAAAACTTCCCTGTGGAGGAGCCCTTCTTGGAATCTCACAGAGCAGGCAATGGTTCGTGGAAGAGTATTCAGCCTGAGTTGCAGTCCAGTGACTCCCATGCATGTTAGAAGCCAAACTCCGGAGCCTCCCTAGTCTGTGTACTTTTGTTTGGATGGGGACAAAGAGAAGAAGAGCAGAGCATATGCTTGATCGCAGCCAGCAGCTGCAGTGACTGAGTTCCTCTTTTGGTACTTTATGCTCTATGCTGTGAGTGCTGTCTCCCTGGCACTGACCTTCAGCCTTTCCTGTCCTCTTATGCCCCCTGATTGCAATCTCTCTCTCTCTCCTTCCTCCATCCCCAGCCTGGATGACTCAGCCTTTCCGTTCATGATTTTGATTAGCAGCATGTCTTCCAGGTGGATTCCTTGGGTGTCTTTCCTTTACTCTTACCAACTGTGAATATTTGCGTCACTAACTCAGCTGTCATTCAAGCAGGCATAGCCAAGAGTCTGGCGTCAGGAAATAAATGTTATCATCTACAGAGTCCACAACTGGGAATCAGACAAACCCAGTTATAAAACAAAAACTCATCATGTTTCAAGTTTATTATTTTATGAAGGGCTGCCTTCATTGCTCTCCAAGGTCACACGTGGTTGCACATGGCCTGTCAGTCTCAGGTTGGGCATGCCTGATGGAATGAATCTTGGTAGCATGGTGGACATCATGTGGTCACTAAAGATGGACATGAGGAGAATGCTGTCCTTAGGTAGTTCACTGTTGAGCCGGAGGCTGCCGAGAAACAGATGCGTAGCTAAGGCAGGGGTGAAGGCCTGCAATGAACACCCGGTGCTGGGGAACTGTGAATGACAGCTGATGCTCACTGTGTACGACAAGGAAGGTTTTAGATGGAGTAACATTTGGTTCACAATCTAAAGGACAGATGAGAGTTTGGCCAAGGAGACAGGAGAAAAGCATAGTGGGTGTGAGTGTGGGAAGGTCTTTGTGAAGGTCACATGTGTTCACATCATTGAATGGAGACCCTAGACCTTGGGCGTTGATGCTTCCTTATGGCCCTGACTCAGCACGTGCTACACAGCAGATGTCCAAGGAAAGGCTTTTCGACAAGTGGAGGATGAATGAATAGGTGAACGAA
Organism: Dicrostonyx torquatus; assembly: GCA_028555095.1. Classification (NCBI taxonomy): domain Eukaryota; kingdom Metazoa; phylum Chordata; class Mammalia; order Rodentia; family Cricetidae; genus Dicrostonyx; species Dicrostonyx torquatus. The sequence goes on along the minus strand of JAQHUG010000343.1, from coordinate 1,932,000 downwards.
TGCGTGAGTTTATGCTGAGATGATTGGCAAGGGTACTAACATCCTCAGAAGGTGCAGTCCTTAGAAAGTCGGGTTTCTGGGTTCAGTGACTCTTGCGCTGCTCGGAGACAGGAAAGTTGTATGGTCTCTGTGTAGCTGCATTTCACGTCCCCCGTGTGATTGCTGATGTGGTTTCCTCTGACCCAATGCTTTGAAAACAAACGTGCTGGCTCCCAGGGGAGGACTGACAAACGAGGCTAGCAATGATTGCACGTTTGAGTGCGGCTCAACTCCTCAATAAATCAAGCTGCGGTTTCCGAAACAGGCCTGGTGCATTTTTCTTACGATTGGATAAATACCGAGTTTTCTTGTTGCTTTTGTCAGCTGCCTTCCCATGTTTTGGAGCTGTGAGGTGGCTCCACAGGCCCACACAGCTGCCCACATACTGTCAGTGAGCTCCAGGTTTCTGAATCACCTTGGGGAAATGGGAGATGATTAACTTGGAGCAAAAAGGAGAGTTCTGTTTTCTGAATGAATGATAGTAACTGCCGATTCCCAAGAGCAGGGGAGCTTGTGAAAGGGGCAGAGGACAGCCCTGTAACCTCAGGAGTCGCTTTAGTAAGAGAAGCTCTACCTCAGAACGGGAGAGGCCAAGTAGGCAAGGAGCTGTGAGTAGGAGAACTTGGGGGCCATGGTTGGAGAATCCTGTGTATTCTTTAAGGCCCTGACTGTGGAGGCTGACATTTTACAGCCACAAAGGCTTGCATTATGTTGCCCAACTGTGGATGTCCATTAGAACCCTGAGTCATCAGCAGAGTTAAAAATAAATCAGCCTTGGGCCTTTCCCATAAGAGTTTTTGATTTTAATTGGTGTGAGGTAAAACCAGGCATTCGATAGTTTTCAAAGTTCCCTGGGTGATTTTAATTAAAACCAGGGTTAAGACTAATTGGTCGTAGTAGATTAGGCAAGCTCTACACCAGCCAAGGAGCAGCCTATTCCCTGCCATGACCTCTTTCCCAAGACAAGAAGGATGTGAGGCTGAGGGAAGTGGAGTAATTAGGGGTTTAGCAGGAGGCTTTTAAGACTTCAGGCAAGAGTCTTTGGAAGCCAGATGACCCCTATGGCAGTTAGAATTACCCTTGGATCCAAAAGCGAAATATGGAAAAGTGAGGAAAGAACCAACATTTTTAAAAGGCAGGGAAATGGGTTACTGGCAATGTTCTTCCAGGAAGTCATGAACTATGTTTGGCCAAAAGCTTACGAATCATGTGAAGGTATATGCAGAGTGGGAGCTCCCAGGAGGGAGAGGAACTGTGAAGGGGATGGTGGCAATACTGGAGAGATCCATGACTCCAGGGAGAGCGGGGCCAGAGGTCAGGGATACCTCCCTCAGACGTGGCTGTTAAGATATGTGACAAGATCTCACTTTTGAGAAACATCATATTTAGGGGCTATGGCTTAGTGGTGGTGACAGGGGGATTGTGAATCAAATGCTTAAGCAGAGTTCTGCCATCTAGGTCAGCATTTCGTGGTGGTGTCAGGCAGTACGACAGTCACATGGCTCAGGAGAGCCTTGTTGTATGGAGGCCGCTTGCTTGTTTCCAGGCCACTCTGCAGCTCAGACCCAAAATAACCACACAGAAACTGTTTTAATTAAATTACTTCTTGGCCTATTAGCTCTAGCTTCTTATTGGCTAACTCTTACATTTTAATATAACCCATTTCTATTTATCTGTGTATTGACATGAGGCTGTGGCTTACCAGCTAAAGTTCCAGCATCTGTCTCTGGTAGGGCTACATCACTTCTCTCTGACTCCTCCTTCTTCCTCCCAGCATTCAGTTTAGTTTTCTCTGCCTACCTCTATCCCTGTGAAGTCCCAAGACAGTTTCTTTATTAACCAATGGTATTCACAGCATACAGAAGGGAGTCCCACCATCTCTCCTTTTCTGTTTAAATAAAAAAGGAAAGTTTTAACTTTAACATAGTAAAATTAGATATAACAAAACAGGTGTCAAGCAAGAATTATAGTTATAGCATTTATATCTACTTTATCTTTTATCATAACTAAGGAAAACTTTAACTATCACTATATATTCTTTAACTCCATCAAAGATCCCAGAAGAATATAATATTACCTAAGTAAACAATAAGTTCATTGTAGGCAACTTCCTAGAGTTGACAGAGACATCTCACTGCCTGGACAGTCACCCAAAGTTTTTCTGTACCGTTGGGGCATCCATCTTCAGTCTACAGGCCCATAGCATCCGGCAGACTATTTCATGAAGCAGGAAATTTCAAAGACAGTTCGACCTATATTGGCAGTTTGTCAGTCACTTTTCCTGTGTCGTTCAGAATGTCTGTCAGACCCTTTTGTGAATCAGGAACCCCAAAGGACCATCTCACCTTGAGGCAAGTTCAGTAGTTATTTCTCCGTGGGTTCTGCATGTTCAATTTTTGCAGCATACTATGAAGCAGTCCAAGCAAGAGCAGTTTCTTGATCAAATGGCTAACCAACTCCATAAGGAGCCTCTTCGAGTCTTAAGTTCTGAAAACATTTTAAATGCCATATTCTGTAGTCTTTGAAAGATATATCCATCTAACTGAAATACATCTCTGTACATCTAGAAAACCTAACTAACATGACTACAAGTTTGACTATTATAGATGATTATCTATTAACCTATATTTCTTAATTATACATTACATTTATAAATGAGCTGTACAAACACAATACCTTAATCAAGAGCAGAAATATACATATACACAATATAACAAAATTGGCCTTAAATTTGTATCAATAAGCCAAGATTTATACCAATGCAAATTATTCATATCTATATCATATCCTCCTATAAATGTAAACAAACATTTATAAACAGTCATTTAGGGAATTTGGGCATAGTTCTCACCAAACTTCTTCCTACATTTTGTTGGACAAAATAATTTTTTGAGGGGTGTTCAAGGTGACCTTTCAGGGGGTCTTGATGCATCAAACCACATTAGTCTGGATGGATTCCATAGGTTCTCATCCTTTATGGAAACAAAAGAAGAACCTCTTTTCCAAAGCAACATATCCTCAGACCCAAATTTGGAACATGTATCTTTTAGAAGATATATGTTGGTTTAACTTAGCAGCCCATACAATGAAATGTCTCTCTGAACTTAGCTTCTTCACAATCAAAAAAGTCAAATGAAACACAATAATACACATAATCCAGACTCTTTTTGTATATTTCATCTTTACATGGCTTGTTTTTATTCTATTACTTTTTAATATTTATTTTATTATCTTTACTCCTTTAATCTATGATTATCTGTACTCTGTCTCTTTAAAGACTTTGTTTTATTTTTAAAAGCAGTTATTTCCTTTTATAACTGTCTATACTTTATTTTTTCTTCTCTCTCCCAAGCCTACATACATTTAACCAACTTTGTGACCCATTTAGAGGTCTTTTATGTCTGAATCTGTCCTATTGTGTATCAGTAATTCCTTACTGTCCAGGAGTGCTTCGCTGCCTGAGAGCCATGAACATTGCCCCATTATCAGGTACACAACACCTAAAAATTTTAATATTGCCATTAAGCAAGTTGTAGCATTTTGCTCACAAAACCCCATTTAAGTGCTCAGCTTCCTGAAAGAGCCAGAAGGCAGTGGCAGTGGGGCCCAGGAAGCCACAGTTTTAAAACACCAAAGCAGCACAGCTTTTTTTTTCTGCTACCACCTAATCAGGAAAGCCTCTCTTAAAGGAGCCATGCCTCTGCTTGCTTCTGGCAAACAGAGCCCGCCCAAGAAAATGTTGCTACCAAACGATGCTCAACTCTGTTCTTTTGTGTCTAGAATTCCTTTTTAAGCTTTCTCAGGTATTACATGGATTTAATTGGATGCCAATTTGTTGTGGGAAGGCTGCTTGTTCATTTCCTCGCAGCTCAGACCCGAAATAACCACACAGAAACTGTATTAATTAAATCACTGCTTGGCCCATTAGTTCTAGTTTCTTATTGGCTAACTCTTACATATTAATATAACCAATTTCTGTTAATCTGTGTATCGACATGAGGCTGTGGCTTACCAGCTAAAGTTCCAGCATCTGTCTCTGGCAGGGCTACATACATGGTTTCTCTCTGACTCTTCCTTCTTCGTCCCAGCATTCAGTTTAGTTTTTCATTCCTACCTCTATTTCCTGCACAGGTCCAAGACAGTTTCCTTATTAACCAATGTTATTCACAGCATACAGAGGTAGAAGATCAGTTCTCAAAGTTATATGAAGTTTCCTTGGATGGGGATACTTCACAGAGAACATTCTCGCATTATTTCATTGACTTATCATTGAGAAATACTGATTTGTGCCATTTTCAATGTCAGATTAAAATTCCTTTGGCCAAATCTCTGGTCTAGGGCAGCAGATGGTTCTGATTTCCTATTTTGACCTTTACATATTCTTTACCCTGAGATACCCTATGATTCTCCTGGTAGGTCACATTGACCAGGACCATAACAGTGAAAGCCGCCAATGGCTCCACCTTGGAAAGTCCAAACCTTTCTAGTACAGCTCTAGACTGCTGTTGACACTGAGAGATTCACATGACCCTGACCCCCTAAAGAGAAGGAGTATCCTTGAGAGCAAATGACCACTGGTCCAGAAGGAGAGGGGTTTTGTAGATTGCCCTTGCCCCTTGCCCACATACCTGTTAAAATTCCTTATTTCTTATCTGCTTTCAAGACTACACTGAGCTATGAACTGGTTATTAGATATCATGTATTTCAAGGTCTTGTCAGATGAATTTTTAGTTACTTACTGACATTGTCCTGATAGGACATAGCCATGAGGCCCCAAGATAGGAGATGTTAGTGTGTTTAAGCTGGAACATGGAGCATGATCAGCTGATAACAGAGAAAAAGGCAAGTTGAAGAGGTCCCTCTGCCCTGAGCTCTTACCTACAGGCCTTCCCAGTCTTCACAGGGTACAAATGAGTGGTTTGGTTTCCCTGATGTGTGTGGAATGTCCTTCCTGGTTTCTGTGCCTATTGGTACTTAGCCTCATATCCCAGGAACATGCCCTCAGGTCTCTGAGTCTATAAGATCTGTGGGGAATGACTAATATGTGGTAGGGAAGGTCTATCTAGGATCTATCCCTACCCGGTCACACAAAGATCAGAGCCTGTATTTGAGAGTGAACACCAACAATTCCAGGCAGTTCTAAACACTGAAGACCAAAGTTCACATGCCATAGGGGTCTTGTGAATACTTAACTATCTCAACAAATTAGGGCTGCAGTGTTTCATGTCAACCACCATCTCTTCTGCTCCTACATATTCCGAGGGCTCCAGGGGTCCCTTTTAGCTATTGTCTAAAACTGAGAAGCTGCTGGATAGCAGCTCTATCTCCTTATTTCCCTGGTGGATCAGGAAATCCATTCTTCACTGCTTCATGTTGGCACTTTGAAAAGTGGTGTCTCTGGTGAGTGGGGATAGGTGTGCTGAAAAGTGGTGTCTCTGGTGAGCGGGGATAAGTGTGCCGAACTTATGATTCTGGCTCAGGTCTCCTACACTGTCTGCTTAGAAAACAACCACATCCCAAATATGAATTGCGGTGTAGGAGGTCCTTCTTTCTATGTGTTGCTTGTATTGGTTAATGAATAAAGAAACAGCCTTGGACTAATAGAGGCAGAACTTGGGTAGGCAGGGAAGACAGAACTAAATGCTGGGAGGAACAAAGGCAAAGTAAGAGGGGAAAGCCATGGAGCCGCCAGAGACAGACATGCTGACTCTTTCCCAGTAAGCCACTGCCACGTGGCGATACACAGATTAATAGAAATGGGTTAAATCAAGGTGTAAGAGTTAGCCAATAAGATGTTAGAGCTGATAGGCCAATCAGTGACTTAATGAACACAGTTACTGTGTGGTTATTTCAGGGATAAGCTAGCTGGGCACCCAGGACGAACAAGCAGCTTCTCCCTACAACAGAATTGCATCTGATTTTCCTTTTTCACAATGCTTATACTAAGTATTGGAATTGGAGATAGTAGGAGATGTGCCTTGAATGGACCCTCCTACCCATTGAGACTTTGATTGGTGGTACTGTGTATCTATTCTTAGCCTATGGACTTTATATTTGGGACTCATGGGCCACATGAAGGGGCTTGGGATCTTAGTCTCATCTTCATCTCTTCAGGAATGAATTGACTCTCCAGTCTGCTCTTGAGAGTGAAAATGGGGCAGTGTGTGTCTTTCTGCCCAAGTTTGTCATTCTAAAGACCAGATTTCGAACCTGAACCAGTAACCATGCTGAAGCTGCTTGTGTAGCTATAGAACTCTCTGGAAAAACTGGGTATGGTGCACTTCCTTCTCCCCTAACTCCCATATAGATCTGACTGCTAATTCACAAATCTAAGACCTACTAGGAAACTAAGGCATGTAAGCTGTAGGAACCCAAGTGAGGGTTATGTCACAGGTGCTGGTTGCTGCATGTTATTCAGGACTCTGTATTTAACTCCTCTTCTTTCCACAGCTGCTTCTAGCCTGGCCTTCCCAGATGTAGCTAAATGTCTGCAGATTCAGCCATCTGCAGGTAGAAAATATTCAGGAAAAAAATAGTGCTTATGAGTATGTTCATTTTTTTTATTATTTCATAATCATTACAGTATGGTGACTATTTATGTAGAATTCACATTACAGTTCTATTTTAAGTAATCTCAGGAATGACTCAATGTATACAGGAGGATGTGCTTAGGTTAAATGCAAGTACTCCACCCACTTATTACATAAGATGCCTAAACAACCACTAATTTAAGGGTGAAGGAGTTAGCTGGGAAGCCATCACTCAGGGATACTGCAAGATAGCTGATTATATTAGGGGCCAGAGTTAGAGGTTTTCTCAGGCATAAGAACACCCCCAAGAAGGTTAGAGGCAATGTAAAATTTCCACAGATTCACTTTTTCTCAGCCCTCTCCATGTAGCTTTTATCCCTGTTATACCCCCAAAGGGGTTGTCTCTCTAACCTCAGACTTTAGCAGTTCCCTTCCTTTCCATGCCAGCAGCTATAGTGGTATATAGGGAGTGTGGAGTTTGAGGATTTGTGGAGACGGCATCTTGTCCTTTAGGTCTGAAGATTTGGTAGAGGTTAAAGGTCTCTCTAGAGGTTGAGTACTTTGACTTTCTGATCCTGAAGTTGAACTCCAATATCCGTCTCTGGGTTTTTAATTATTCCTGCTACAAACAGTATGCTATTGGATTGTCTATGTCTTTTTCTGGGAATTGCTATCCCGATCTCCCAGCATCTCCTACACTGGCATGTCATTCACAGCGTTTACTGGAATTAATCCCTATGTGTGAAAAGCCTGCAGGTCAGGTGGGAGAATCCTCCTCCAGCCTGGCTGTCTGCATTCTACTGAGGCCTCTGACTTCCTGAATCTCCTCTGTTCACTTCCTGTTTAGTTATATTAATAGGAGGAAATAAGAAGGGCGTCTCTTACTGCCGAGTCCTCTGCAGAAACCACGCACGACTCTACTTAGTAGGTTTTGTTTTGCTTCTCTCTACATGTGTTTTCCCTGCTGGCTCCTGTAACAGAGCTTCTTCAGTCACGCTCCAAGCAGAAGCCACTCTTCTTTCTCTCTATGTCTGGGAGAGCGTAGACCTGCACAGGCCTGAGGCTCTTGGCTCTGGAAGATTAGCTTCAACATCTTGATCAGCTGCCCCCATGGACAGACACTTTTTGTCAATGTTTGCCACAGGCCTTCCCTTCTCTATTCCTAGCCCTGCCTCTCAGAGCCATGACCAGAAGGCGGCCTGCAGACCCTCTACTTCTCATCCTCAGCACTGACCAAGAGTTTCCTGCAGTCATCTCAGCCTTTAGCGAGGTTTCCATAAGGAAACTGACTCCTGGGCATGTGAAGTTGGTGGATATTAATTCTTATCTAACGTAGTGACCGGCACCAGGCTCTAATATTATTGAGCGAATCCTCAGGTTCTCCTTGGAATATAAACCTCACTAGCACGTGGGTTGGAGAAAAGCACAGCGGGATAAAAACCCAAGATTTACAGCATTGATAACTCCCATTTGCATCAGTGAGGTCCCTGAATACCACTTTGGGGTTCCTTAGTCCTACCAAGTGACTTGGGACAATTACAAGGAGGGAGGTCATCTATGAGTTAGGCAAATACAAATGAGAAAAACAAAAGGGGTCTTGGAATCAGGTCAGACTAAGCAGACAAAAAAAATCCAGAAAAAACCTAATACAATATAATATAAGGAGAACATTAATCAATAAACAGTGTTGGAAAAATATCACTAACCACTGGAGAAGAAACGAAGTTTTTATTACATAACTAAGATCAGAATCAACAAAAAAATATGAGTGGGAAAAGAGAAAGACTTTCTGTGCCATCGAGAGGGTGACTGGTCACCACCTCCAGCACAACCAACATGTGACAGGCTGTCAATCATGGCTCCAGCACTTGTCCTCACTAAGCAGTTTAATCCTCACAACTCCTCTTTGAGGTATTTGCTCTCTCTCTCCCCTCTCCCTCCCTCTTCCTCTCCCCCTCCCATCATCTGGATGATTGACAACAAAACAGGGAGAGGTAGATTTTCAGAGGTCCCAGCCAGTGGAAGTACCAGGATACAAAGCAAAAACAGGTGAGTCCCGGGTCCCTAATCCCACAATGTCCCATGACAAAAGAAGCACTCAGGAGCTTTGAACACAGAAATTAAAAGTATATAGAAAAGCCGTCATGTAGAATAGCAGAGAAATGAATATGGATAAAACTGTCACACGTGTAACAGATAAAGTTTTAATACCCACAGTTCCTCAAATGTTACTGCCTACAGTACGCATGTGCTGAAGGGTGCTAAAGGTGTTCTGTGATTAAAAAAAAAGTCATTTTGATTGTCAATTAAGTTTAGGAAATGATGTGTTAAATCTTACCATGGAACTCATTCTCTCTCAGCATGGTTATTAACACCCCATGGGGGCAATAAAGTTCCCTGAAATGCAGTCTAGAAGGTGTTGTCTTTGTGTGTGATGAACTCCTACAAGTTGGGATGGAAAATAATGAGCACCTTGATAGAAAAAAATGAGACAAGATAGAATACATAAAAAAGATATATGTGTGTGCGCACACACACACATGCACAAGTTTGAAAATATGTTCAACTTTGTCAGTCATCGGGGAAATAAAACAATATCTTGGCTTTCAAGTGGACACAAACAAAAGAAGTATTTTCTTTTACAAAAATAGCAGGTGAACATGTTCTTGGGAGAAGTTAGGGAGTTCATAAACAAACACAGTTTACCTGGTCGTGTGCTGCGGTCTTGAAAGGATCCAGGATCTCATGGAGCAAGGTCTGTTCATAGGAGTTTGTCATGGAGATGTCACTGGGCAGAGACTCACTGGGAAGCCTTGTATGGCAGGCAGAACCCCTGACATGAAGCCTGATGTGTAGTGTGCATCCATAATCCCAGCACTTCTAGGGGGAAATAGGAAGTGGAGACACGGGAGTCCGGAAGTCCAGGGACCAGTTAGCTTCGTGTACCCAATGACAGACAAAAGAGTAGGTCTCAAACAAAGGAGAAGGGGAGGACTTACACCCAAGGATGTCCTTAGACCCCCACATGTATGTTATGGTATTTTTATGCCTGTACTCATACTCGCAAATATGTATTACATGCACACACACATATGCACAAGATGTTTTATATGAGAAGTAAGTGGACAAGCATACACACAAGGATTCATTTTTAATTTATTTATGTTAGAAAATACATACTAATATAAATAAGCTAGTATATAATTATTCATATCTATTCACTTTTCAGAAACAATGATAGGGAAAAATAATATTCTATGAGGAATATTCAATTTATCCATAGAAAAATCAGTTTTCTAAATAATTTATATCATTTTTTGAAAACTAAATACTGAAAACATTTACATTAAAAATCTTAAGCCATGCAGTGATGGCACGTGCCTTTAATTCCAACACCCGAGAGGCAGAGGCAGGCGTATCTCTGAGGCATGCTTGGTCTACTAAGTGAGCTTCATGACAGCCAGGGCTACATGGAGAAACCCTGTCTTGAGAAAAAAGATTCATTCCCCCCACCACAGATGTATAAATATATTCCTTAGTTTTCTCCAGGAGTGAGAATTTGAATATGTTTTATGTTCTTTATATCTTTCTGCATGGTCTTAAACACAGTTACAACAATATTAATTCATGTGTTACTGTGAAACTACAAAATGGTTATTACCACTTGAGGCACAAATTTATATGACTCTGACTGTGAGAGGAAGAGCACTCATTCTTTAACAAACAGGTGAATTGTTTCTGTAAATGTAGCTTCAGGCTAAGAAGTAAGAATAAGGCTTTTGGGAAGGAAGGAAAAGAAGCTGAATAATGGAGTCTGCAGAAATGACAGCGCTTCAGAGAAAAGCTGGAGAGAAGGGGGGGAATTAACCTCACGCAGTTCCCCAGCTGCATCAGCCACAGCTTGTCAAAGAAAAAGCCCAGACAGCAAACGGTGCTCCTTTCATCTAACAGGGAAACAAATGGACGTCAAATTGTGCTTGGCAAACAGACCTGAGAGCCACCTTCCAGTCGTTTCTAAAGGGAATCACAACTTCTTGTCCCTGAATTTGTAGAGCGGCATCTGGGCCAACTCCTTCCCTTTTTGACTAACCCAAAATGAACTCCTTATGCAAAATCTGGAGGTGCTCCAGCATACCCGGAGCTCAGGGTTGTCAGCCAGCTGCTGGCAGCTCACACCAACTTTCTTTCCTTCTAACTGGTGCCAAAATCTGTTACTTTGCAGGCACAGGGAAAACTGAATTGGACTCCTAATTTGAAAATACCCGGAGCCTCCTGAGATCAGGCTCACCTCAAGCCCCTAGCAATTTGCTTAGGCTGTTTATCCGATTGCATTAACTGTCTTTAAACGAGGGGTCACATGAGGTCACCCCTCATTTATGTTCTGTATTTTAGTTATTCTTCTGTTGCTGTAATAAAATACCATTAACAAATGCTTCTTAAGGAAGAAAGACCTGGCTCGCCACACAGTTTGAGGGTACAGTCCATCATGGCGGTGAAGTTGGTCATTTGTCTGCAGTCAGGGAGCAAGGGGCAGTGGCAGCTCAGGCCTCAGATGGCTTTGTCTTTTTTATTCAGTCCAAGATTCCAGCTCAGGGAAAAGTGCAACACATTTTTAGGGAGGGCCTTCTCTCCTCGGTTAACCGAACCAAGATAACCCCTCACAGGCAGGCCTAGAGCTATTTTCTCCCAGGTAGTTCTAGATCCTGTCAAGTTGATGATGATCAGCCCCAACTGTGACAATATGGAAAGGAAAGTCCCCAGCCAATCCCCTGGCTATAGGAAAGGACCCGATTGTTAGTGGAAGGCACAGCTACTCCTTCTGGCAGCTCTTCACAAGCCAGCTGCACCTCAGGATTTCTTAGGGTGTCTGAGGAAGAAGCAGAGGTCAATTCCCTATGAGGACAAGGTGCAGGATTGGTTTGAATCTGAAATGTGTCCACAGGCATTTTGAAAAGTTCTCCCCTGCTGTGGAATACTCCTTCTTACACTGTGAAGGTGTACGCTGCTCTAGGTACTAAAGAACTGACTGCTCAATAGCGAGGAAGGATTTTGGGGGCAGAGAAAATGTTGGGAAGAAGAAGGGCGGAGTCAGGTCGTCAAGAGATCTCAGGGAGATGCAGAAGAAGCAAGAGATGAACATGTCATGATGAAAAAAATGGTACTATCATGTGGCAGAGATAAGAATATGGGTTAATTTCAGTTGTGAGTTACTGACCGAACATTTAAAATTGGTATTAAGTCTCTATATGGTTACTTGGGAGTTGACTGGCAGGACAGAGTTGACTTCTGGGACACAGAGAAACTCTGCCTACAGTTCTCAGGGGGCAGTGCTATTTGGAGAGGGTGGACAGCTATTAGGAAGCAGGGCTCGGGTGCTATAAGTGGCCACATCAGACGTGAGAGTGAGACGGTCTAGGTCCTACTCAGCCAGCAATTCTGGTTCAGTTCTCTCTTCTTCCTGGGCTGAATGTGAAGGGCATCTTCTACACGCTCCCCCTGCCATGGTGTGAGCCACCTCATCATGCATTCCGGGCTATTCTGGATTTAAAATCCCGAAACAGGGAGCCAAACAAAATTGTTTCTCCCCTAAGTTGCTTCTGTGAGGTCTATAAGTGAAAAAGTAACTAATATTACCCTCATGTCCTCAAGGGAGTCAAAACCCAACCAAGGCTTTTGGTCTTTGGTTCCTCAAGGGATCATTCCTAATTCTAAAGCTTTTATTGGATTGGCCAAGGAGACATTTTCTTGCATAAATATGTATTAAGTTAACAAAGGACATTAAGCTTACAGCTCACAAGCCTGCAGAAGCCAAATAGGAAGGTGAACCCAAAGAAAAACATATATAGATTTTCCTGGAAGTCGGAAGCAAACAAAATCGTCAGACAAAAGTTGGAAGCACAGGTGTGGGGTGGGGGTGGGGGTTGGGATTGGGGGAGGGGGTAGGTGAAAGGGAGGGGGTAGAAGGGAGAAAGGAAGAACCGCAGAGAGCCTGGGGTTGTGGGAGGGTGGAGATCGAGGAAGGGTGGATATTGGAGAAGGGAATAAGATATCTACAATAACAGGAGTCTTTTTAAGATTTGCAAGGGACTTGTCTCTTGAGGGGATCCCAGGCATTCATAGGGAGGTCCCAGCTAGGTACTTTGGCAGCAGAGGAGTGGGTGCCTGAACTGAACTTGTCCCATAGTTACTTTGTTGAATATCTTAATCGTCACCATAGAAATTTCGCATGATGGATGGAGATAGAGCCAGAGACCCACATTCACACCAGAGCAAGGGACTGAGCTACCAAGGTCCAGTGGAAGAGCAGAAGGAGGGAGAAGATGAGCAAGGAAGTCAGGACCGTGAGGGACTGGCCCACCAACAGAGACAGTGTGCTCGATCTATTGGGAGCTCATCAAATCCAGCTGGACCAAGACTGAATGAGCATATGACCTAACCGGACTCTCTGAATGTGACTGCCAGTGGGGACTGACTGAGAAGCCAATGATAATGGCACTGGGACCTATCTCTTCTGCATGTATTGGCTATTTGGGAACTTATTCTATATGGATGCACATCTTCTTAGACCAAGATGGAGGGGGGAGGGCCTTGGGCTTCCCACAGGGCAGGGGATCCTGCACCATCTTAGGAAGCAGGGGGAGGGCGGTGGGGTAGTGGGGGAGGGGGAGAGCCGGGAACAAGGGGAGCAAATGTAAATTTTTCTTTTAACAATAAAAAAGAAAGAGTAAAAACAAAAGAAAAAGAAAAAGATAAATATGTATTAAGTTATCATATCAACCAACCTTTAAAAGTCTTAAGCCAACTATTTTCATAGATATTTTAGCACACAGAATAGGGAAAATATACCTAGTTTGTCAAAACTTTCAATTTCCAGTTGAAAATGTAGCTATCTTTGTTTTTTAAAATAGAATGTGCCAGAAAGATAACTAGAGTTTAGGCAATAAAAACATTCAAGGACGTGTATCATGTTTATTCTCTATCAAACATGTGTGTTAGTGAGATAGTATAGTCTAGGGGTCAAGGTTAGAAGTACCAAAGGGTTTCCTCATCCATGCAGTGGCCAATGATTCCACGGGATTGTTGCAAAGATAAGTAAAACAGGTAAGTGTCCAGCGCTGCCCTCCACAGCTCATCCATGAAATCCCTGAACCACAATCCACTTAGCAAGCATCTTTGAGTAATTAATTGGTGTGTGTGTGTGTGTGTGTGTGCGTGTGCGTGTGCCTGAGTGCACTTGCAAGAGCATGCATGAAGGTAGGTTTCTCCTGTCCATATGTGTGTGGAGGACAGGGATTCACACACAAAAATGTTCCACTATTGCTCTCTTATTGTTTGTTTGTTTTTTTAAGACAGGGTTTCTCTGTGTAGCATATCAGGCTGTCCTTGAACTCACAAAGATCCATCTACCTCTGCCTCCAGAGTGCTGGGATTAAAGGCACATGCCACCACCACCCGATTTTCTTTCTTTCTTTCTTTCTTTCTTTCTTTCTTTCTTTCTTTCTTTCTTTCTTTCTTTCTTTCTTTCTTTCTTTAAGATAAGGTCTTTCACTGAACCTGAAGCGCCAATATTTTTGGTTGTGAGTTAGAAATATTCAGTTTTTCTTGAGAAAAACAGTTTTCCAGCTAAGGCATCAACTTCTACTCCCATCCATGGCTCCCCTCCTCTGCTTCTACTGACTCTCTTCCTTCTTACCACCCGGAGGGTCAAACACCAGCCTTCTCTCACCAGAGGTGAGAAGTGGGCTCTGGAACCATCTGGGACTATGGAGAAAGGAACAGTGTGGACAGGCTCAGAATTTTCCTGGGGTAAATCGTCTGGGCTGATCTATGGTAACCTGCAGCTGGCCAGTTTCCCTGTACAGCTGTGAAGGGCAGGATAAGTGAGGGAGTGCAGACTCATGCTCCTGACAGGAGCCAGCTAGACCCAGGCAGGCCTCCCTGCGCTGGCTGCTCCCTGTGCTGGCTGCTTTGTCTTATCCTAAACTCCCCAGTCTGCCTTTGGTGTGGAGCCTGGGTGGAAATAAACATTCTGAAAAACAACCTTTTCTGTTTCTCTGCCTTCCAGTCATAACAACGCTAATGTTTCTGCAGGCTAAGTGACTACTTCTGCCCACTAGGGCAAAAGTCAGGAAGTACTGAGGAGAAAGAAAACAATTAAAATTTCTAGACATCCTTGCAAGAAAGCCTTCGCTTTATTCCATGTAGTTGTCGGGGATGCACAGGAAAATGAGGTAATTGAGAGTATGGGGAACCTTGGAACTTCTCTGGATGGAAATTAGTGAAAAAGAAATCTCAGGTCGCGGCAGTGAAATGGCTCAGCTAGTAAAGGCATTGCCTCCTGTCCTGGTCATCTGAGTTTGAAACTCGGAATACACAGAGCGGAGGGAGAGAATCAACTCCTACAAATTGTCCGCTGACACCCGCATGTGTGCCCACCCCACAAATTAATTTTAAAAATTAACAAAAATAGGAAGGGAAGTCCCATGGTTCCTGGGGCTGTGGAATGGAGTGTGGAAGGGAGGACGGGAGGTGGAGTTTTAGCTTGCTCTCTTCAGCATCCTCCCTTTCTTCACGTGCTGCTTATTCAGAGAGGACTTTCACGTTCAGCACTTTTGCCTTTTCTCCTCCTCGAAGCCTTCCTCATGTTCTGGAAGAACCAAGAAATACCGTGGCTGGCGCGATGCAATCCTTTGAAGTCAGACCAAGTATGTCAGCTGACTGGCTCCTTGACTTCCACCCGCAGGGACTGCAAGATGCGCACGTTCAGCCCTGGGTACCGACTGCTGTACTCAAAGGCTGGGCCAGGCTCCAGGTTTTTTCTCTTTGATTCATGGATTAAAGTGGAATTTTCCAGAAAAGTTTGCTCTAGGAAGAATCCTTCTCTTTGGTCGGCAGGTTCTTTTGTGCGGTAAGACAACACTGCTCCCCACTGTCTTGCAGGCATGGACAGCTCGTTGCATCAGCTGTCACTCCTAAGAGGAAGGAAGGAAGGAGTTTTCTCTCAAGAAAGAACTTGATTTTGGTGTGGATTTCACCGATTCCTGTAAAAGAGCCATGAGCTTATTTGTAGAGTGTACATAAAAGGTATCCCTCTGTTTCAGTAAATGATCCGTTATTATCAAAGGAAAACTGGGCAAAATTTCCTTGAACAAATCACTTGTCTTTTCCTGCCTTACTTTCCCCATCTAAAAAGTAAAAGAGTTTATAATTGTCTTTGCATTTTCTAGACCGATTACTATTATATGAAAAATAGTCGAGCATTAGCCATTTAAGAAATTAAACGGGGTGGTTAGAAAAATGGCTCAGTGATTAAGAGCACACACGCAACTTGTTACCCAGCACCCACATTGGGTAGCTCACAATCATCACCTAAAGTCCAGATCAGGGGATGAAGCGTAGCCTTCACAAGCACACGGGTGTGCACGAATCCATTCACAGACACAAACACATATACACATACTTAAAAATGGAATAAGGCTTTTAAAAGTTAAAGGATGTTATCCTCCCATTTAAATGGGCTCTAGTTGACAAATTACAAATTTTTGACTGATAAATTATTTATTCCCCTAACCCCAGGTGACGGTTGATTGTATTTGTTAAAAGTTAGAGATATCTAAAGGTGTTTTTTTCTTTTATGGTAATATTAACATTGAAAAATAAAGCTTGAGATACTGAAGACATTGGTCAATGGTAAAGCATGTGCTTAACATGTGCAAAGTTCAGGATTCTATGCTCAGAATCTCATGCACGCATGCGTGTGCGTACACACACACACACACACGGGCAGGGGATATAGAGAAACAATAACAGCAACAAAAACAAAAACTTGAGCCTCTAGTGCTGAAATTGCTGTCTCTAGGATGAGCTATTAAGTGGGGCTTGATGTCCTTCTCAGTGATGAGGATGGGTGTGAACACAGGACTTCATTACTTGAAATGGAACAGTGGCACAGGGACATGAAACCCAAGATTTATGAAAACCTTTGAGTCACCAAGATGTTCCAAACCATGGGGCGTGAGTGAGCAGTGGCCCATGACGAAGGCATCACAGTCACTTCCCAGCTACTCTTTATGGGCTAGTTTTGTAGACAGCTGCTCTCTTGGTGGAAGCAAGGAGATGTGGGCGTCCTTTGAAGTTGACTGCTCAAAAAGAAAAGTTCTTACAAAGGAGGTATTTACTTACCTCAATCCCCATGTTCTTCCTATTCTGAGAAACTCACCTAGAGAATCTAAAACCCATTTTTCTCCAAGTAATTTGTCAGAAGACAGTCCAGAGTTAAGTTAAGCCATCCTTGTTTTCAGAGGGTGTCGCTCTCTCCTGTGTTACATGTGAGTGAATGCTGGTGGGCTTGCTCTGGATCTGCCCGCAAGGTGCAGCGATATTCAGAGAATGTCATGTGTCTGTGCTGTCTTAAACCTCATTGGTGCAGATGGATTCCTATGGTTCAAGTTAGTATCAGTGAGACTGAGGGATGCCAGAGAATCTGCAGTTCTGAAAACAAATAAATTTTACCTGCCTTATACTGAAGTGCCCCAGAGAAGACCCAGCCATGATCCCTTTTAGACAGAAATAGGAATTTGTGCATCCCATCCTGGAGGTCTCCCTGTTATTTTCTTATACCAGCCCTGGGCCCTTGGAATGGTGGACAGATGAAAGCCATTATAGATTATGGCCATAAATAGCCTCTTGACTTTATTGCTGAATCCAAGCCCATCCTGCTGTTTGGGCTTGATGATTTTTCTACTAATATTTGTTAAAAGTAAAAGAGGGTTGAGTCTTCTGGGAATCTACTAACACATCATAGCAAATCTTTTAAACCTTTTTCTTTTTGAAATTGGGTCATGTGTATCCCAGGTCATTAAATTTCTGATGTTTCTGCCTCCACTTCCCAAGTACTGGAATTATGGGTACATGCATCATTGTGTTTGATGCATGCAATATCATGCTTGGTGCATGCAATATCATGCTTTGTGCATGCATTATCATGCTTGGTGCATGCATTGTTATGCTTGGTTTCCCTTTTAAAAGTTCTTTTTAGGGGGCAAGATGCAGAGATAGTGGTCAAGAGCACTTTTTGCCCTTGCAAAGTACCTGGGTTTGTTTCCCAGCACCCACATAACAATTCACAAACATCTGTAACTGGAATTCCAGGAAATTTGAAGCCTTCTCCTGAAGCCTCTGTGGGCACCAGGCTCTCATGTGGTATGCATACTTACATGCAGATAAGACACTCATACAGGTAAATTTACGAAATTAAATTTTTATAATCCCTTTGATGGGAGTAATTAGTAAAATATTAAAGCTATGTCTATCATCAATAACAAACACCTCATACTACAGAGTGGGAATAATGTTTGCCTATAGGGAGCTCACAATCAAACTTATACACATAGATACTGCTCTGTTGAGGGAATCAACAGCCTAATAAATCCTTGTGCCAGAAGGATGAACTGATCTCACTGAGGCTCTGGGTTTAGGCAACCAACATGGGATTCAACCTCTGCATAGTCCATAATACGAATGTCTCTTTAAGAGTTTCTTACAGTGAGACCTAACTACTAGAATAAAACAGTGTTCAAGACCAATATAGAATAAAGTCATTCTCCCCTCCAGTGCTGTCTAGTATTATGTCAACTTGACTCAAGTTAGCATCATCAGAGTAGAGGGAACCTCAATTGAGAAAAATGCCTTCATAAGATTCAGTTGTAGGCAAACTTGTAGAGCATTTTTTCTAGTGGTTCATGGAGAGGGCCCAGCCCATTGTGTGTGGTATCATCCCTGGGCTGGCGGTCCTGGGTTCTATAAGAAAGCAGGCTGAGCAAGCCATGGGAGCAAGCCAGTGAGCAGCACCCTCCATGGCCTCTGCACCAGCTCCTGCTGCCAGGTTCCTGCCCAGTTTGAGTTCCTGTCCTGGCTTCTTTTGATGATGAACAAATGGTATAGAAGTATAATCCAGAGAAACTTTTCCTCCCTGATATGTTTTTGTTTGGGATATTTCATTACAGCAATAGTCACCCTAAGACAGAAATTGGTACTAGGATCATGGGGTATTGCTACGACCGACCCGACCATATTGTGTTTGGAAGGACTGTGGTAGGAGTTTGGAACTTTGGGCTAGAAAAGCTCTTGAATGTTTAGAGCTCAGTGGGCTATTCTTTAGGGGGTTGGAAGATGAAAACGTTAAGAGCAATGCAGACAATGGAGGCTTGGCTTGTGAAATTCAATAGGAAGTTCAGACTCTACCAGGATTTTTGTGTGAAGAATCTGTGGTGTCTGGTCAGCTGGAGCTAAAGAATCAACTGTGATTAACAAAGACCAGAACCACTAAAGTAAAACCTTTGCTTTGCCGGAACAATGGATGCTGGTCTGCTGGGCCTGAAGAATTAACTGGGGTTAAGACACCAGCACCACTGAGGTGAAGTCTCCTGGAAGTTGTTTTCTTGGGGCCAACACACAGAGGCCGTGTTCCAAAGGCGGCCACGGTTGCACCCAATGTTGGCACCGGAACTTGGCCATGTAAGAGTCATCCGGGCATAAAGGGGTTATGGAGAGCAGCTGAGGCTTGTCACTGCGTGGCAAGGCTGGAATCTCTGAAGAGAGCTCAGGACAGATGAAGGACCGGTAAAAGTGCAGCCCAACTGCAGCAGAAGACGCCAGGATCCTGGAGGTGCCAGTAGCAGGATGAGCACCAGCGATGAATAGTTGGAGACTCGAAGACAGACAAGCTGTGTGTGTTGCAGAAGGCAGAGCTAGCAAAGTGGCCCACGCCCTTTGAGGGGACCCCGGAGATGGCAAGTGGATCTTATTTACACGTCTGGAGGTTAGTTTGCTTTGATTTAGTTGTTGTAGTAACTGTGCCCTGGTTCTTTCCTCTTGAAACAAAGAAGTTCTTAACTTAGTTTTTGATTTTATAGGAACCCACAGCTGAGGCACTTTCAATTTTAAAAGAGACTTTGGGTTTTTTAAACAGACTGGATTTTTAAAATTTGTGTTTGTAAGACTGTGGGGCTGGCTTTTCAATTTTGTAAAATGTTTTATATTGTAATGTTGGTATTGGCATGTGATTTAGGGATGAAAGAGAGGTTGTAACTTAACACCTTTTATTAAAATTTGTCTCCCAAGTGCTGTCCAGGTGGCTCAGAGCAGCTTGCCATCAAACTTGATTATCTTAGTTTTATCCCCTGGGCTAACACAGAAGAGAGGACTCCCACAAGGTGTTCTTAGACCTGCACATGCGCAATGTGGTATGAGTGTAGCCCCCTACAAACAAACAAACATAATTTTATAAGTTAACGCTTCACAGTGTGGGGTGTGGTTCAGCAGCTGTATTCTAGAGGGACTCTTCCTTTCCAAGCAGTCCGGAGCTGACAGGAGCCAGCGTGTTTGTTCCTGACTCCCACAGGAGTGGGTCCAGGTGATATCTGCACAATTAAAGGCTGTCTAACTTCCCAGTGAGCCCATGGTGCCTGTTGTTGTATCAGGTAGTGTCCTAAAAGCACAAATGAGCACACAGCAATGAACTTAAACAGGAGTTTATGTTTTCCCATAGCTTAAAACTTGCTTACTGCAAATTGGTATCCATGAAAATGGACCAACTCTAAGACACAGCAGCTTTGTTTTATTTTTCAGTCCCAGGGTGTCTGGTTAGCTTAGCAAACTGAAACTAATTCTCTGCTCCTTTTCCTGCGGACTTCCTGTCATTAGGCCTAGAAATCATGATAATCCAGACACCAAAGTGCTAAGAATCTCTCTCTCTCTCTCTCTCTCTCTCTCTTAATTTTGGGAAAGAAAAAGCGAATTTCTAAATGAAGTGCCAGGTTCTGAAAGTCACTCGTCTTCCGAGACCTCTTTATAATACTCGAACCCAATCATAAGGATTTGAGGCTGTATATTCCCACAAGTACCTGAAAAATAAAAGAAAAAAAATGTAATTTTTTCCAAATGTCAGGCTGAAGGCAAATCTGTCTGACATAGAAACATAGCCCTTGTCCTCCCTGAAGGAGATTAGTCAACTAGCTCTCTGATCTGCCTGGGACAGTAGCTTGTCATCCCTGGTGACACTGTCTTATCAATCTACATTCGAGAAGCCAGGAGCACCTTCTCTGACACCTGCCACATGGCAAGGGACAAACTTGTACTCTGATAATTGATTCCATGCACATGAAGCTCCATTGAGAGAGAGAGAGAGAAGGACAGTGACAGTTCATCAAATGGTTGCTGACACGTTTTCTATAGAACACCCAGGAAGAGGCAAGAGGCTGGAGGTGGGTGTCCCAGTAGTCAGAGCTACACAAATGACACAAAATGATTTTCTTTCCGCGGTTTTCCTTGTCACATCACACAGTCCACTTCTGCTCCCAGGTCTGTGGTGTGCATGGGATGGTATCAGAGACCAGGGGCAAAGTGAATGGAAAGCAGGCAGCAGGCAGCAGGCAGCACGGTACCCCAAGGGGAGCATTTCCCCTCCTGTGGAACTCTTGTGTTTTCTCTTTGCCTGGCACACTTGTGGAGTGCTAGGAAAGCCCTGAAGGACAGTAGCTAGTCATCCCTTGTGTCACCAAGAAGGGCCAAGTAGAAAGAACTCAAAAGCCCAACTGGATTTTAAAATTTGTTTTATTTCATTTCATTTTCCCTGCAGAGGTCGCATTGATTTTCATTCAAATAAGGAGATTCTGTAGTGGGTAGGCTTCGGAAGGACACACACTTCCAGTTTGCTTTCCAAGTTAGCGCTCTAGCCCTGGAGCGCGGCCCCTCCTGGGGACGAGAAGCTGAATATAAGACTCCAGAGAGATCTGAGTGAGCAGTGTGGTTACCGTGGATACTATAGTCAGGTGATCAAAGCCCCACAGTCAGAGAGGTGCAAAGCTGTGGCCGTAATGAACTGGGGACCTGAGCTTGAAGACCCAAGTGCCAAAGAGAAGTTACAATCTTGAGAATGGGTATGAAAGTGTCATATAAAAATGGACACAGGTCAGGGTGTTTTAGTAGGCGAGAGACATATGAGGTAAATCGAGGCAAGTTAAATCAAATGGACAACATCAAGAGGAACATCAAATATGTAAAATTCTAAAACGGAAGTTATCATTCTCAGTTAGCAAGATATATTTCCCTAGCCTAAAAGTGCCATTTGGGAAGGGTTATGCAAATACAAAAAATGCAAAGGGAAAGCTGGAAAATTATAACAGCCGTAGGCAAATCCTCAAGCCAATAAAGTGTTAGTGTGAGAACATCCTCTACTCAGGGTCTTCCCCAACATGGGGCCAGTGTGGAACCCAAACAACGGCGGATACCAAACACTAACATCGACATGAGCTTCTTAGGAGACAATGGCATTGGTGCTGGACATTTGTGACTGTTTGTGTGTGTCTAATAGAACAGTGGCTCAAAGATGGCTATGTGTCACAGCCAGCATCTCAGAATCATAAAAAGAGACTGAATTTTTAAACTTTGAATTTGTAAAACTGTGGGGCTTTTCAATTTTATAAAAGTTTATATATATATATATAGTGATGTTGATATTAATATGTAATTTGGGGCATGATCCATAAGAGAAAGATTATGACTTAATAATGATGGGTCTGTGTGTCAACTTGACAAGGGGTCAGTTGTGTTGGCTAGTTTTGTGTCAACTTGATAGAAGCGTTCTATGAGGTAGAAACCTCAACTGAGAAAATGCTTCCATAAGACACAGTTGTAGGCAAACCTGTAGGGCAATTTCTTCATTAGTGATTGGTCGGGGAGGGCCCAGACGATTGTGGGGTACAGAGATCTTCTGTGGGCTATGGGCGTCCTTTTCAGGTTGTACCATGTTCTAGCTTGGACATGCATGGTCTTGGAACATTCTCAGCACCACATTTGGAGCAGTCTGGGGTGGACAGGAGCGGCATGAGAGGTAGTAAGTGTTTGCAGTCTCTGTGGTGTTTCATTTTTCCCTCCCCTTATTTGTCTTCAGTGTTGATGAGAGGCCAAATAGGAAAGCTGTCTTCAGGGCTCTTACAATAGAGACAGTTGAGTTGGGTGTGGGCTCACTGCGTCCCAGACCAAGCTCGTAAGGACTCCAAGTGTGTAGGTGTAGAAAGATGGCAAAAGAGAGAGTGGCACTGGCTTTGTGTGAGTGTTGGGGGTGGGGCATAGGTATAAGACAGGCACAGCTGTCTGCTTCGAGCTCCCATAGCATCTTGGCACTCACGGAACTGTTTGTTCATCTAGGTGCCTGTGCCACCCTGAAGTTAGGAGATGTCTGCCTCAGGTTATTTTGAGAAGGCAGTGCCAAGAGAAGAGATCCCTGCTGAAGTCTGTGGTTAGCATGTGCAGCACGGTCATATCTCACGGGCTCTAGTGATGGGGATTTTTTAATCCTGTAAAAAGCTTTCCTTCTTAGTCGGTTCAGATTCTCTGGGAGTCCCTTGCTTCATGCCAAATAAACCCAATCGTGGCTCTGAAAGCTCTCACAGTTTTTTCTGTTTATGTCCTTGTGTATGCATGTTTGCAAGTGTGTATGCATGTGTATGCATGTGTATGTTTGTGTGTGAAAGCCTGGGGTTGACATTGAGAATAGTCCTCGATTGCTTTCTATTTCATTTGTTGAGGCAACTTCTCTCTACTGAGCCTTTTTTATTAACCTAACCAGCCAGCCAGCTCTGGGGATTGCCTGTTACCATCTTCCAAACACATGTCCTTGCAGTACGATTAAATGTCCTTTGGGTATATACTCAGCACCAGTATTACTGGGTCTTGAGGAAGGTTGTTTCCTAATTCTCTGAGAAATAGCCACACTGACATCCAAAGGGGCTGTACCAGCTTGCATTCCCACCAGCAATGCAGAAGTGTTCCCTTTTCCCCACACCCTCTCCAGCATAAGTTGTCAT
>JAQHUG010000343.1:1870710-1904656 GCA_028555095.1 Dicrostonyx torquatus | reverse complement strand
GAACGGACCTGAGCCACTTTAGTTTCACGCCTGGGTGCTGGTTAAATACTGAGAAATATGCTTTGCTTGACAAATTTACAGCAATTAAATCAGTTCCACACACGGAGCAAGAAGCCCAGAATTCATGGACAGGGAGCACAGACTAGAAGCTGCACAAGAGATGTCTCGTGGCAAGGAACGCGGAAGTGGGGGAGGGGACGTTCATGAGCTTGGGAAGTTTCCAAGTCGCTACACCCAGTTAGCTCTGCTATGGAGGGGGTTTACAAAAACCTGCTTAGGTAAAAACAAGCCAAGCGGGCAGGGTTAGGAGACTGTCTGGGCTGTGGACCCGTTCGGCCTTTAGGCCGTCCACCCAGTAGGTGTGGAGTCTGAATCCACGTAGAACACCAGATGAGAAAAAGTACGCTTAAAAGAAATCCCACACTAGCTCAGAAATGAGAATAATGGAGGGTTATTTATTTAGGGGTAGACTCACAGATCACAATCCTCTGCTGGAACAGGGAACAGCAACAGAATCCAGCAGCCAGAAAAGAGGCCATGCCCAAGTGGGCAGGTAACTTAAAGGCTACTGGCGGTAGGAATTCCTACAGCACTGCTTGGCCTGTGCTGTCTGCACTGGGGTGACAGTCTTTGGAAGCAAAAGCATAATATCTCCTTAAAGGAAGAATAATTATTCTCCCTCATCTTTTTACCATGGCTTAAGACGTTTCTGCCTTCCTTGGGGTGGTCTCACCATCTTGAGGGGAGGCTCCCTATCCAGATCATTGGCCTGGTCCCATTGGAATGCTAGGTATCCATCAAGGCCAGAGAGTCTATTCTCTTGACCAGAAGGAGTTTGCCTTAGCACCTGGCTACTGTAGTATGACTGTACTTTAAAAATCTTCCAATGTGTATCAGGCACTACACTGTGTAATATGATATACGTGTCAGTTCTCTCAAAAGCCTTGTAAGAGTCTGTGTTACATTACTAGTTCTGCAGACAGAAAAAGGAGGCTGTGTGAAGTTGATTGGCTAGGTGAGGTCCACCCAACTAGAAAGTAACTGGGGATATGTGCTCTTGCATTCTTTTCCCACATCTGTGTAAATTTACTGTTGATGAGTACATCTTAGCAATGGCTACCCTCCATTCAGTATATTCAGGCTTACAAAGCCCTGTCAGGTTCACTGTTTCCTGCTTCCTGCTTCATAATTTTTTTTGTGAGGAGGTCATTGTCCTTCTATTCCACAGCCAAGGAAACTGAGGCCCCACACACTGAAACTATGTCACTCCCAGAGACATCTTTGAAGTCATTCGAGATAAAGACTGATGTGCTATTTCTGAAGGGGAAAGTATCTTACTTTATCTGATATAACTAAGCTCAAATAAACTTAAAAAAAAATCTCCTCAGTTTGTGAGTTCACAGAGAGGGAATGGAATGGCCAACCCCAAAGGAGAATAAGTTATTATATGTGTTGTTCCATTAGATCAGTGCACACACTTGTGTAAGTGCCGTGTCCTATTGAGCTCTTTCTTACCCAGAGCAACAGTGATTAGCACCAGAACCAAACACACGTCTCTTTGCCTCAGAGTGATAAAGGCCCTGAAGATCCTCCTTTCATGGGGCCTGCATGGGCCTTGTCCAGGACCACTACACATTTCAGATTCAATCTTCAGGGGCTATAGAGATTATTTCTTGGTTAACATTGTTTCCTGCTCTCCCAGAGGACCTGAGTTTGGTTCCTAGCACTTATATGGTGGCTGACAACCATCTGTAACTATAGTTTCAGGGAATCTGATGCTTTGTTCTGACCTCCATAGCCACACACCACACACACACATACCCCCACACATACACACACACACACATACACACCACACACATACATACACACCACACCACACATACACACACATATACACATACATACACACACATACCACACACAAACACACACACCACACCACACACACATACACACACCCCACACATATATACACACACATACACACCACACACATACATACACACCACACCACACATACACACACATATACACATACATACACACACATACCACACACAAACACACACACACCACACCACACATACATACACACACCCCACACATATATACACACACATACACACCACACACATACATACACACCACACCACACATACACACACATTACACATACATACACACACATACTACACACATACACACACACCACAGCATACACACATACACACACCACACACATACACACATAAACACACACACACCACAGCACACACACATACACACACCACACACATACACACACAAACACCCACACATACCACAGCACACACACATACACACACACACACACACACACAAACACAGTTCATTTAAACTCATGTAGGCATGCACACACATAAATAATCCTTTTTGGAAAAGACAGTCAGTCTTCACTTCTCTTCAAAACCTTCAGCTGCCCTCCCTCCCAGCCTTCATACTGTCCCAACTCCAGCATGACCTGCACCTCCCTCCAGTGTCTGCACTATAGTGAGATGGAAGTCTCTCTATAATTCAGAGCCTGTATGCTTCAGGCACTTTAGAGAACTGCCTGGGAGCCAAAGTGAGATGCATTTAGTATAATGGAGCCTTTTTTCATGGCTTTTCCTCTATGGTCACTTATCAAGTAATCTGCAGAAGGAGGCCTTCCTGAAAGAGTCCCCGACACACGTACACACCATACCCTGTCCTTTTGTGCATTATTGACTCTAGACAAAGTCTCCAAGCCTCTGGCCCATGTTTTCACGGTGCTGTTAGACCTCCTGAAGCAAGGGAAAATAGCCATAATTCTACATTTGTGTCAAGAGCCGAAAGGGAGCCAAGCAGTACTAGCTGTGGGCTGTGCCGAGACTGGGATGCTTATGTGCACTGTGTGTCTTTCTCTCAGCCTCCACTGCTCCCATGTTGGTTTTAAGAATCAGTTCCTCACAGTGATTTTTGGACCCACAAATACTGCCTGCTCTGCCTCTCATGATCATTTTTCCACCAGACATGCCTAGTGCTGGAAAGAGGAACGGGCTGGGGTGGTTCTCTTTGAGTGGTATTGTTAAGATGGTCTGTGTCAGCAAGGGCTGAGGCCAGCGTGTTTATCACGTGTCCCTGAGGCTCACTCAGACACAACTGGGATAATAGCTGTCTAATCCAGCTTGGGAAAGGCAGAAGGCCTACAGCTGAAATCCTTACAGCCTTCTAGCAGCAGGTAGGGCTTTTACATCAGCCCCAAGTCATTCCTTCCCTCAGTGTGCTCATTGTTTCAAAAAGAAAGCTGTCTTTGGATGGTTGACACTAAGGGACATTTGAAAGCTGAAGAAATGTTCTCCCCCTGCTTCCCCCCAACACTCGCCTGCTGCCCCCTCCAACACATTTTAAAGTTTAGGAAAACCTAGAAAGGAAGTGCCTAGAATAAGCCAGTTTTCTCTATTTCTAAAACATTTATTTCCTATCTTTAAAAATCTGTGTTTATGTGCGTATGTGTGCGTGGTGCATGTATGTGTGCTCGTGTGTGCACGATGTTCAGGAAGGAAGGGGAAGATATATATAGAGACTGTTGCTGACTTCACATTTCTAAAGATAGTATTTCAGAATCTACAATTTGTGTTCAGAACATCGGTGCTGCTCACAAGTCAAACGATGCGACCTTCTGAGATTGAACTCACTCACCACATCTTAGACACCTGCTGCCTTACATGTGTGCACATTTGGGATCCCAATTTAAAAAATTTCCACACCCCCCTCCCCAACTCTAGGGAATGGGTTAGGTTTATCATTGTTGCCTAATTTGTCTTACTGCCCAAGCAATGGCTAAGTCTAAACTCCCTTCCATTGTGGGTGCTCCAGGTACTTGAGAAAAGATGTTCATCACATTCTAAATGACTTTAATGTTATTTAAAGACAAACAGTTGCTGAATGAGTTACATGCAACAGCAAAGGATGGTGCTGTTTTCAGGTTACTTGAATATATCACAACGTCTTCTTCTTCTTCTTCTTCTTCTTCTTCTTCTTCTTCTTCTTTGGTTTTTCAAGGCAGGGTTTCTCTGTAGTTTTGAAGCCTGTCTTGAAACTAACTCTTGTAGACCAGGCTGGCCTTGAACTCAAGTAAATCCACCTGCCTCTGCCTCCTGAGTGCTGGGATTAAAGGCCACCACCGCTCAGCCTCAAAATTTCTTTTAAAATTCTGTAACTTACTAATTCAAATGAGACTTCTTACCTTTTGTTTCAAATAGGGGAAACTTTATTTACTGAAAACGTGGGTTTTATGGAAGGCTAAGCCACTGTGAGTCTTGGTTTACTTAGCAGGTCAGCCAGTGTCAATGCTGGTTGGATCCTGCCTTTGTGTCTTTATTGATTTAGATAATTCTTAACCAAGATGAAGATCACTGAAATAAAGAGTTTGGGCTTGCCTTCGGCCACCACCAGTGAGCGCCTCCATGGGAGAGGTACTGGATTCCTTGCAGGGACTCCAGACCAGATGGAGGAGTTGTGGCTGAGCCTGGGATGGGGAGGGGGCTAGGATGATAGATCTATATTGCTATGCGGGGAGATTTGCAGGCAGAAGGGACAGAAGGCCTGGAGGCACAAAGAGAGGAGGAAAAGTTCAGCATCCCAGAGCTTCCAAGGCAAAGGTGCTCCTTGTGCCAGGAGCGGCTCCTGAGAGGACAGTCAAGAAAAGGAGTGTTAGTTCTCAGAAGTGTTTCGGACAGCCAGCCTTCTCCAGATGAACCCCGTCTCCTCTGTGTTTCCACAACACCATCCCTTGGTTCTCCTCTTTCACTGATCACATCCCAGGCTTTGCTGTCTTCCTCCCATCTAAGACTTGGAGCCACCGTCCCACACCCCCAGCTCTTCACTGCTTTGAGATATGTTCACATTTATAAGGTTTTTAGTTTAATCATAGTGTTTTAAGTAACATCTACACCTTGCACCATTAATCCTTATCCCTTATCTTGACTACCACTCAAGTCCAGATACCTAAGCTTTGCTGATTCCTTAACTACTTTTATTAGCTGCTCAAGAGGACACTCGGGCACATTCCTGGGTTGAAGATGTAGAATCCCTGCCTAGCATCCAAAACCTTCAAACTGAGAACCAAAACAAAACCAAATGAAACATGCTCACAGTACCCATGACTGTAGGCAACAGAGCAAGCTAGCTCAAAGACTTAAATAGAAAAGTCATTCTAAAGAGTGTCATGACTGAACTAGTGTGGGGCTTTAGAGAATGAAGGGCCTCTTCTTCCACCCTTTAATGTTTGATGGCGAGTGTTTGGAAATCGGTCTGTTGAAAGCGGGCTGACGGGAGAAGAGCTCGTTGCTATATGTCATACACGTGCAGCACCATCCTTTGGTGAGTATCTCCAACAGGACAGTAAACATCGGAGCTTGTACATCTAGCTTAGGAGAACATAATGCAAAAAGGAGAGAGCTTCTGTGGGGAAAACAAACCTGTTTTTAAGAATTTGTGGATCTGTAGGGGAGCAAACCAGAAGTTTACTTTTTCTAGGTCCTGTCTTTTCATCTTCTTCACAGCCTTGGGTACCACTACAGACCACATGTATCACAGGTCTACTTTAGCCCTCCTCTTACAGCAGAGCCATTCCAAATGGGGCATGTGTGACAGCCTCAATTCCCAGAAATCTTTGCTCTTACAGATAAGAGGGAGGTTCCAAGAGAGGTTTTCCCTGCATCTGCTAGATATCAAATTCCATTAGGGGAAGATTTGAAAGATGAGCTTCCTGGTTAAACGCATGGCCTGGGGAATCAGACATACCTGGATGCCTTCCTTCTACCTTCATGATGGGCCAGTGATGTTTCCATTCCACTGCAGTAAAGTCAGCTACGCAGGGAAGGTGTGCTGAATGATACAGGGCCTGTAGTGGACCTAAACAAGTACCAGGAATCCAGTCTGAACCAGTACATAAAGATCATGACATTAGCAATGGTCCTCAAGATAACAATCCTTCCAAATGTCTTCTACACAGCTGGGGTGTATGTAGAGTGCTTAATAAATGTGTTGTTAAAAGAAAAGAAGTTGCAGAGAGCAAAATTGTCCTTAAGATGTCCTGAGGGTCACACAGTAAAGAAATCAGCCAGATGTCGTTTGACCTTGTTGAAGTTTGCTTTCCTTTTGCTGTGATAAACATCATGACCAAGAGCAGCTTAGGGGAAGAGTGACTTCAGTTGAGACCTCCAGATAATGGCCTGTCACTGAAGGATGTGAGGCCTGGAACTCAAGGCAGAAACTTGTACCAGAAACCATGAAGGAAGCCTTGCTTTGCTAGCTTTCTTATATATCCTAGACCTGCCTGCCTAGAGATGACACTTCCCACAGTGGGCTGGACCTGCCTCCATCAATCATCTGTCAATATTGTCTCTGACAGACAAGGCCATGAGACAATCAGATGAGACAGACTGAGATCCTCTCTTTCCAGGTGATGCTAGATTCTGTCAACTTGACAATAAAAACCACCCATCAAAGTCTTTCTCAAATTTTTGTGAGGATGGATTCTCCTTTCATCCTGGGACCACAGTTGGCATAGCATAGGACAATATCTCGAGGCACAGGACAGTGCAGACAATGTTACTTTGTGAAAATAATCTTTAGTGACTTGTTAAAAAAAATCCACCACAGAAAGAAAGATGAGCATTGAATATAAAGAAACATTGGGGCCAAGCGGTGGTGGCGCACACCTTTAATCCCAGCACTCGGGAGGCAGAGGCAGGCGGATCTCTGTGAGTTCGAGACCAGCCTGGTCTACAAGAGCTAGTTCCAGGACAGGCTCCAAAGCTACAGAGAAACCCTGTCTCGAAAAACCAAAAAAAAAAAAAAAAAAAAAAAAGAAACATTGGTGAGAACTCTGGCCAAGGTACAGAATAACCCAAGGTTTCAACTGGTTGTGAGCCTCTGTGAAGTCTGGGGACCTTTGTCATCATCCCTATCCTGTCATCTCAGGCAGAAGCCACCAGGCCCTGAGTGACTACCCTGTTCTCTGAAGCACAGCCTTGAACTTTGTGCTGTCTTAGTGAGACAAGATCAAAACTTGTTATTTTTCAGTCAGGACGGCCCACACACAGACCATGTTTGTTTGTTTTGGTTTGTAGGGAGACACATGACGTGTAGACAGTGGGGCTGTGCAGAGAAGCTCCACACAGCGCAGCCTTTGAGGAAGGAAGTTAGGGCTCTGTCCAAAGGTTGAATCCCAGCACAGGGTGAGTCACCAGGATACTGGGGTTTTGAGAACTCTTCTCCAGTATCACTGGCTTTACATGTTGGGCTAAGTTACAGGACTAACCACCTTTTATGGAGAAATTTACAGAGTTAGGAAAGATAGGAGACTCAAGAAAGACAGAGTTAGGGCTGGAGAGATGAGTCAGTCAGCAAAAAGCTTGCCCTTGCAAGCTGGGATTGATCGCCAGCACTGAAAAAGTCAGGTCCATGGCATACGCCTGTAGTCATGGTGCTGGGGAGCTGGAGACAAGAGAATCCCTAGGCCTCACTGGTCATCCAGTCTGGTCAGTGAGAGACTCGGAGAGTAACTACCTCTGGCCTCTACATGCATGCATGTACACACAGCATAAAAAATATCCCACATAAGAAATACATTAGTTAAAGACAATATATGTAAGAGAGACACGGAAACCTTCTCAGTCTGGTGGTAACTGATGAAACATTCACACTGAATTTACAGGTGGGACTGTATAAGAAAAGGAGACTCCAAATTAGCTCCTCGGTGAGCTAGACCGCACAAATCATCAGCAAGATGATCATGGCATACAGGACACCGTGATGCTTACCTTGCTGGTTTCTGAAGCCAACAACACTAAAACAAACCTTAACTTTGAGCAAAATCACACGCACATGCACCCACATCCACAAAAACCAGACCTTACTGCCCAGATGCAAACACACGCCCCACAGATGCAACTCAGGAATATAGATTTTAAAATGATGGGATGGTGATGTGGTTCAGCAGGTAAAGGCCTTTGCCATCAGGCCTGCTGATCTGTGTTCAATAATCAGGTCTTACAGTGTGGAAGGGGAGAATTGACTCCTGTGACTTGTCATCTAAGCCTTGTGTGTGGACACTAGGACAACACGCATAGAACACGCGCACACACACACATACATACACGCACACACAAATAAGTGAATGTAATAAAATCTTAATTAAAGAGATATAAAGTATCTAAAACTTAATTCTTAAAGTTTAAATTTAGTCAAAAATTAAAATTTTGAGTCTACAACTTGACCAGGTAAATTTTATTATAGACACTCACAAGTGTGTGTTTAAGGTAATCCTTAACTCAAAAAAAAATCGATAATAAAAAGTATACATGAAAAGGTCACAATTTTAAAAGACCATAATAAAAATTACAGGAAATGTAACCTTAGAAAAGGATTTAGACAGAAACACACCAAAATACTAATAAGGCTATTTCTGAATTATGAGATTAAAGAAGACTTAATATTTTTTCTTAGTAGGTTTTACAGATTCAGAATTCATCATAATGATTCCACATTAATTCCGTAATTAGAAACATTTAATAGCCATAATTTAGAGTTGGGGATGTAGTAGTTTGGTGATGTGGTACTTGCTTAACATGCCTTGGGTTTGATCCCCAGAGCAGAAAAAACAAATAAATATCTCAGTTTTAATAGTGAGAGTATAGCGCTTTCTGCCATTGTGGTCGTCTCTCCAGATCCTTTGGTCTGTGGCTCCACGGAACCTGTGGACTTGATTAAAGCAGTAGCTCAGCCCCACTATGATGCTGCGCCATAGTCTGAGCAGAGCTCTGCCACCGTCTGCGAACAAAGATGAACTCCTTGCTGTATTGAGTGTGCTGATTATTATCAAGCATCAGCTATCTCCACACAAAAATGGTTAATAAAATATTCAGATGTTAAATATCGTTCTAGCGCCAGTGTAACTTCTACACGGGCGCTGTGCATTGTGCCTCAAAAACCGAGGTTAAAAACAAATTCTACCTTGAAGTTGGGCAACGGTGGTGCATGTCTATAATCCCAGCACCCAGGAGGCATAGGCAGTCCAGTCTACAAAGTGAGTTCCAGGATAGACTGGGCTGCACAGAGAAACCCTATCTCAAACAAAATTCTGCTCTGAGCTTCGCCTCTGACCTCAGCACTGTGGTGGCTTGCTTGGGTCTCTGGCCCCAGAGCTGTGTCCGGCGCTGACCATCCCTGCCTATTCATTCCCAGACACCAATCCTGTGCTCGTCATCGAATGCAGCTTTGCGCAGCGACTCCTTCATGTTCGTCTGCAAGCTCCCACTCACAGCGATATAGCATGCCTTCACTTCTGTGATCGCTCTGGGGGTTAAAAACAATTCCTGATCTCTTGATGTTAAGGAGACTAGTTGCTTCTGTAAAGGATTATTTACTCCAAGCACTGACTGTTTCCTGGGCAGTTGATTCATCAGACAGTCCATGGCATCCAAGATCTAAGAAAACAGCAGGAATGATGGGGGCAGAGGGCAGACATCATGTAGAAATGTCATTGGGGAGCTGATGTGCCTTTGAGAGAACAGGACAGTAAGAACAGCCAGGGAAAGCTAGGGAGGGGTGGGATAGGGCTGGCCTTCTGCTCCGACCCCCCACCACCTCCCCCAGTAGGATAGCTCATAGCAGAATTACCCCCTGGCTCTTTCCACTCCTCGCCTTACCGTCTGAGGGCCTGGTGATGGCACAGAGTGCGCCTCTCGGGCTCGCAAAGAGAGTGCTTAATCCATACTTGTCAAGGGAAGGGATATGATCTGAATCTTTGAGGGAGCTTTAGACTTGGCCATGAGGATGGGTGGGTGGTTCTCCCTGGCAGAGGAAGTTTCCTGTGCCAAGACAGGAGGAACAGAACACCACAGTGTGCTCTAGCTGTCATTGGCACACCGTCTCCAAACTGCCACTCAGGGAGACATTTACATCTTGAAAAAGGCTTGTATACATCTCCCAGAGTTGGGGGCAATAGAGAATAAAACTTTGGTCAACAATGAGAAATTCAATGTTAAACCACTAGCCACAAGCACAGCTCAGAACACAGGGTAGGGATTGTTTTGTCACGTGCCCAGCAGTGCCCAGCCTGAGCTTTATTTTTGGCCGCCCCCTTCAAAGCAGAGCAGGATGGAAGTGCTTAGAATGAGCAGGGAGTTCAGTCTCCCTAGCCTGGGTTCTGAGCTCCTTCAGTAAAGAAACATCTGGTGGGCCTGCCAGGACAGAAGTCAGCTGCAGCCCCCGCCACCACCCCACCCTTCTGGAAGATTCTTCTCACTGAAGTCTTGCTAGCCTCTGGCAAGTGAACAGGCATGCTGTTAGTTTTGGGGCGAGTGACGTCCACGATGACATTTTCATTAGTGCCATCCTAACTGACGACTGCCTTCTGTTTACCAGATCCTAGGATGGAGGTGGCTGGAACCACTTCAGAAAACCTAGAGAAGGTATGTCCAAGGGCAAAGCCCATCTCTCCCTACCCCCCACCCCTTGCCCATATTTGGGACACATCCCAGGCTAGCTGTGCAAGAATCTGTTATTTATTCAGTGGCATAGCCATTTACCCTCTGGTTGGAGGCCTGGGCAGGTTTGACTGGGTGGAGAGGCAAGGAGGAGGGGATGATACACTCTTCCAGTCGTCAGGGTGGCCTGTGCCATCACCAGGTCAAAGCTATAGGTGAGCAGGACAAAGGGCTCTATTGATGACCCTAAATCTCTGGTTGTCAGAAAACATAGTCACTCCCTAGGATGACAGCACTCTGTCCTCAGCCTCCTGGGGATTTCCCAGGTGTGAACTTTCTAGTCCTCTGAGAGTGATCACAAGCCACACCTCCTGCTGCCCATTGTCTGAGCCATTGTCTCTGACACTCTGAACAGGAGTGATGTAATGACCACTGCATGTGTATGACACTTTCTTTCTTCTATATCTGGGACTCATATCTCAAGCTTTTTATGGGAATCTTAGGTGCAATATCTTTCTTGGTTTCATCCAAATATAGTTTTGGGCATGAAGAAAATGCTTAGAAAGTATACAGCTGACGTCAGAAGGAGAAAGCTCTGGTCTGAGTTTTGCCAAATTGGCTTTTACACTGATCATATTTTACTCAGTGGCTGGGGCTTTGACTCTCATCAGCATAGTGCTTAAAATAATTGATGTCATGGTCCATAACAGCAGTCCCTTGGAAATTCTCACGACACATGTGGCCTCCGGTGCCAGGCGTGAAGGTTTGAACAGATCTCAGTATGATGGAAATGTTTGCGTTGTTAGGAGTGTGTGTTTCTACAGGGAAGAGTGCACAGTTTGCACAGAATCCCTGGGTGAGCTGAGAGCACCTGTAAGAGAGAGACAAACTTGCCAGGAGCTTTCTGTGTATTACTGCTGTCTGTGACATGAGACTTCTCCTCCCCACTTCAAATCCCTTTTAATTGTTAAAATATTATATAATAAACATATTAAACACTTTTAAAAAATAAAATTAGTTGTGTTCTGGCATATTCTGCTGTTCCAAACCATCTGTAATTTACATATCATATTAGAATGCAGACATGATTTTCTAGGCCCCTACACTGAAGATTCTTTTTCATTACAAACACTCATTTTTAGAGGTATCTGGTGCTCATATTTATAGTTAGTTTATTATCCCCACTAGGAAAAGAACAGTTGCTCTTGGCCTCTAAGGACCGGCATTCTACTTTCAGTATTACCACTTCTGCCAGTGCCAGTGTGTCTATAGCACATTCGTTTGTGTTTAAATAAATTCCCTAGAATATTAACAGTTTCTCAGCCTTTGATGTGAATTGTTACACTGATTTGTTGAAGGCCGGCAGAGATTTATGCCTCCCTGTTTGCTGTAGCTGGATGATGTCTGTGCCGTTTACTCACAGGTGGAGTGGTCAGCTCTGCCCATCCTGAGGCCAGCTCGGCAGCCTGGGTCCCCTACCTGATCACCAGCCCTGTTTAGACAGCGAAGCTTCAGTCTCTCCAGGGCACCCTTTCCCTTATGCCATGCTGTGTATGGCATCACCCTCACCCCAGCCTGCTTCTTCTTTTTTTCTTTCTTGGCCCCTGACCGCTGACTGACCTCTTTGGCCAGGTAGCATAGTAGGTGACTGGAGGCTTTCCAAGTGTTGGCTCTGCTTGCTTAGCTCTTGGAATAACCCTGTGGGGTGAACTGCTCCGGTTTTATAGCCATGCATACTGAGGTCTGAGAGGCTTGAAACCCAACCTGAGTCAAACCCAACCTGGCCGTCCTGTAGGGGACAGCCTAGGCTGTAAGATGCTAGGGTGCTGGGTGCCGGAGATCCTGGGCCAGAGTGTTTACCGGGATGTCAGCGGAGCTGAAGGAACGATGCTTCAGCTTCTGCCTCTCTCTCTTGGATTAAAGTGTTGTTATTAGCTTCTCCTGTGTCACAGGGGCTCTTCAATGTTAGATGACTTCAGAGGGGGTGATTTATTTAAAGCCCAGTTATTAAAATGTCTGTGTTGATTTAAGGAATTCTTCTGCTTTCTGTTATCCACTCGTCTCTTATCTCTTTAATCTAGTCATTTCTAACAGCACTTTCAGGATCCACAAGCCTAAGCACTTTAAGTGATTCTCTCCAAATCTCATTTAAGCGTATTATCCCTTTGCCGAATTATCACTCAGCCATACCCTTGTCTATTTACTGCCTGTGAAATTGGCAGTGTCTCTTCAGGCCCATTACAGGGCCATCTATGTAGTTTGAGACTAAACCTCAACTGCTTTTCTAGACGAGATCTCTGAATATCTTTCCTTTACTGTACAATTGCTCTTCTGTTGACTTTCTGTAAACCAGACTGTCAGGGTTGATCTTACAAGTATAGGTGGGTAATGCCAGCTTGAGAAAAATCAAGGAAAAAAACCCGTTTCTTGTTATAAACCCACCAACTCTTGAAAGAAAAGGAGAGATTTGGTCTATGAAGATTTTGACATCTCCTTCACAGGTCTTAGGTGAAAGGACCGAGTTCCCTCAAAACAGACTGAAGCATGGGGTTGCACAAAGTCAGGGAGCGTGTGAGGGAGTGAAACACTGCGGTGTGTCCGAGTCATCCTACAGTAGTGGAAGTCGAGTGGTGGGCGGTGTGTCTAACAAGAAGGGTGTCCAGCAGCAGCAACACCAGGGTCTGGATCCCGATGAAGCATCCGGAATGGTTTTCAACCCTTTATCTTCAACCCAGGACACAGAGACACACGTCCCTCCAAGCCCCACTGTTGACAGCTCCTTCTGGAATAGAGGCCTCCGCTGGCTCTCCAAGCCATGCTTAGTTATGGGCACAAAGACATCTTCCTTCCTCCAGGCTGTGCCTATCTCTGGGCATGAAGACAGCTTCAGACTGGAGAAGCACAGGAGATGACAGTTACTGGGACCTGTCCGTCACAGCTGTGTGGCTGAGCTCACCCACCGTACAGTTGCAAAGTAAGAGAGCAGGCTCTGATCCCCAAATAAGTCCTGAGACCAATTTTTTTCTTCATGCTCCCATAACCGTGACCCCGGCCCGGGCCACCTTCTCCCTGCATGCAGTACCCGGTCCTCTGCTCCTCTTGTTTTCTTCCTTGTTTTTGCCTCAAGTGTTTCCCAAGGAACAACACATCCTTCAGCTCACACGGCCATGCCTTCATGGCTTCCTGGCATCCTAAAGACAGAATACAGCCTTCTTGCCTAAGGCTCCCTTTTAGCATCATCCCTGTGAATCTTTGGCTTGCTCTCTCTGCACCAGCCACGTGGGTGGTCTTATCCTCCACATACTGAAGATGAGCCCACTCCTTCCTTCTTCTTCAGCCTGCCACAGCCTTCCTACACTTGCTTTGCTGTTTCTTACACTTCCCTAATCAAGCCCCCTGGACAACTCTTCCTGCCAGTGTCCTTTACTTCCTACTTCAATCCCTTATAAGATTAACCCGCTCTAGTCCTCTCTGATCCTCCTCTCTTCTGCCTCCTCCTCCCTTCCCCCTTCCTCCTCTTTCTCTCTGCCACTAGCTTCTACAGTTATTGATTTGTTTTTTGTTTCTCTTTTTCACCAAAAGTTAGCCGTCTGGTGCTCTACCCACACTGCCCTGAAAAGTCTCAGGCTCATTAGCCGCAGTTGCCAATCTGCAGGTTGTGACCCCTTTGAAGGTCTCATGTCAGATATCTCACATACCATATATTTACCTTATGACTCATAGCAGTAGCAAAATGACAGTTGCAAAGTAGCAATGACAATAACCTTCTGGTTGGGGTCAGCACAGCACGAGGAACTGTATTGAATGGTCACAGCATTAGGAAGGTTGAGAACCACTGCATAGCTGGTTGTCAATTGGTATTTAATTAATGAATAAGTGAATTACTCGGAAAGCATGGATTTGCCTCCTCTATCAAGTTCTTCCTAGAAACACCACCAGCACCATGACCACCTGAGTGACCAGGAGGACATGATGCGTCATTTGTCGCTGCGCAGTGAGAATGCAGCAGAGTCCCCAGGAGAACTGGATGATGAGGTGGGCAGCAGGGAAGTGTGGGCACCAAGCCATTTCCACTGTACATGTACCCCGCGTCTGTTTGGCACCTGCCCTGCCGGGCTAGTACTAGAAAATTCTTTGCTACTTTCTTCTCTTCTAATTCTTTTCTTTCTCCCACACCCACAGGAAGTGACAGGGATAGAGAAGCTAGACCATCTGGGGCTGTGGGAAGGCCTGGCAGAGAGAGGGGACTCGACAGTAACAGTGCTTGGGAGGCCTGATTTCATCTCCCTGTATCCAAGGACGGGCTAGAACAGCATAGGCAATGGCCGTTTATGGAAGTACACACCACGTACTCTTGGACATTCTGATAGAAATCTGCATGCTAAGGAGATGTGGGGTTTTAGTTAGAGAGCAAATTTCTCTCTGCTCCTTTCCTTTGTCACCCACGCTATGTGACCCACTGTCGACACCATGGAGTTTTGTCATTTTCTGAATAGTATTCTCAAGGTCTCACTCCTCATATTTTATTCTGCATGAAGGTTCTGCTCATGGCCCAGTGGGAGGAACATCAGTGTCATCTTCTCTACCCAAGTGGCATTACAATGGGGCACTCTAGAAACACCATTCTTGGTGATGTTTTGTAAACCAAAGAACTAATTCTACTCATGCAGGCTATCCGGAGGGAGAATGGGCACACATGGGGAAGAGTGTAGATCTCGCAAGTCACTGTGGTGCTGGCAACTGTCCTGTTTAAGAACAGCCTCTGGCTCTTGTTCCTCTTGTAGAGGATCCAGGTTAAATTCATGACACCCAAATGGTGGCACACAACGATCTGTTAGCCAGTTCCAGGGGATCTGATGCCCTCTTCTGCCTTCCTTGGGCACCAGGCATTCACACTGTGCACACACATACATGCAGGCAAAACATTCATACACATAAAATGCATAAGTAACTATGTCTATGTTTGTATGTGTGTATATGTGTGTGTTTGTGTGTATGTAGAACAGGCTCTAGGCGATGTCTTGCTGTTCATTTGAGCTCATTTCTGCCATTTGACTGGTTGCATAAGATTGGGAATTTATTAGCCTGCTAATGTCTTAATCGCAGATTTTGCAAAATGGACTTTCTTTATAGACTGGAGTCCACATTAATGTGAATAAAAGGATCTTTTCCACGGGGTTGCATGAGTACCAGGTGAGTCGATGTGTAGGAGGTGCTTAGGCCAATGCACATTGAACAGCAAGCTCCTGAAATGACGCCAGTGCAGAGCCTCTGAAACTCATGATGTCATGCCGACAAGTTGTTACCACTGGTGTGATTGTGGCTCCTTCACTGGGTCTCCCTGCCTACAGAAGTGTATCAGTTAGGCTGTGTCAAAACCACTGTTTTCCTCAAGTCTCCTGTTCTCCTCCTTTTCATTGATTACAGACAGAAGTATGTTGAAAATGCTTCAGGGTAATCTCTAGCCTGGTCTCAGTTATGGGACAATCCTTATGGTTACAGGTGACAGAGAGCAGTTTGGACTGGTTAAGCCAAATGGAGATGTGCTGTCCCTCCATTATGCCACTGTGTGAATGCTCTGGTCTTTCTTTTCAAAGGTAATTTTCTTTTGAGAGACCTACAAAATCCCAAGAAAAGGACTCTTGTTGAGAACCAGCACAAGATCACAGGAATCAATCAAAACGTGCATTGGTGTACAGGCTGTCGTGAGCTATACACTCAACTCTAAACTAGTGACTTTATCCAGTGACAGAGGTCAAGGGAGGGTCACAGACAAGCCCTACCCTGATTTTAAAAGTAAGGTCAATGCCAGGCTTCAGACACTAAGACAAGATGGATATTTCTAGAGGAATAGTGTTACTATCACCGAGATAATAGAGGCAAAAGTGCAGGTGTTCACCGTGACCCACCCTTCCCACGCAGTCCTTTGAACACGTGCTCTAGCCTATTTCCTACCCTTGTACGTGATGTTTCTCTGCTTGAAATGTCTGCCTCACACTTCCACATATCAAAGGTTCAAAGTGCATTGTAAATTATACTTCCTTCATGGGACTTACTGCTTGCTAGTCATAATTTATTACTTTATTATAGCTCTTACCGTCCAGCTCATTTTTATGAGGCCGTGTATGTGCCTTTCTTTACTCTTCAGGTTGTTAGCTGTTTAGGTGGGGAGAGCGTGCTCCCACAGGCTTGTCCATGTCTCCACTATCCAGAGACCTGCGAGCTCCTTAGGTGGGGAGAGCGTGCTCCCACAGGCTTGTCCCATCTCTCCACTATCCAGAGACCTGTGAGCTCCCTCTCCTGCATCAAAACTCCACCTCTGCTCTACAGTGTAAAGTTAGGGTCGCTGCCACCTCCACTAATTCCTAGTATCCTCCGTGCTTCGGTTTGCTAATACATTTTTGACTGATTTGTTGGAAAATCTGATTTCCTCCAGAACTCATTTTCAGTGCTCACAAAATTCCCCATGCCTGTTTTGTTTAGTTTTAAATTCAAGATTAACATTGTCCAGGTGCTGAAATATGCTCCTTTCTTCCAAGATACTGCAGGCAGGTAAGTCAAACATTATTCATGTCCGTATTGACAGAAGGTTTTTTGAGATTGCTTTCGTTTTCCAAAAACAAAACAAAAAACACAAAACAAAACTCTTGCATGTTTGTGTTTTACCTTGTGAACTTAAATGCAAACCGAGTTTATGTTGAATTTCTGTAAGGCCAGCAAACATTGTCACTAGCCTCTAGAAGGGGTGTAGTCTCTAACCGGCATTCTCTACCAGCCAACTCTGTCCCCAGTACCAGAAAGGCCTGGAACCTAGAGTGGGCACTGGTGGCTTTAGCCTTGCTTGGTAATATTTCAGAAATTAGAGACCAGCTACTAGTCATGAGAAAGAGTGCTGAGTGTCTTTGCACTGGAAGCTTGATCCCTGGCAAAGCCTCACACGGCTACTAAATCTTCACATAGTGACTCCCACTCCCCTCGTGTTGCTGAGGAGACATAGCTTATAGAACCCTCTGGTTGCTCAGGACTGTTTCAGAAATCTCATCTGAACATCCATTTTCTGCGTTCTACTTCTCATTCCTGTATTTAACAGGAAAAAAATGTATATACATGCATATATATATATATATATATATATCCTCTTGGGTAACCTGTTCTTTGAGGTCTAATTTCTTTTATTCAATTAGCTGTAGATACCAGTTATAACAAAGGAGTTACAGTTGCTTGTGGCTTGATATCCTGACCCTTGCAGATCACACACTGAGTTTGAATGAGTAGCTGGACTACCTGAAAACAGGTCACTCCAAGAATAAGAAGGAGGTACAAACTTGAAGCAATGAAACAGAACCTCTGAAGAAACAAGAAGACACAGCAAGATTCTGGTTTTGACGCAAGCACCACTGAAAACGGGTTCCCGGCATTTGTAGCGATTCTACCCTCATGTTGTAAGAGGTAGGAACCTGGAGGTTGTTGGGAAGCTTAGCAATAGACGCTGCCTAGCAACATTGACTTTTCAGTGTCTC
This sequence comes from Dicrostonyx torquatus, assembly GCA_028555095.1. Lineage (NCBI taxonomy): Eukaryota > Metazoa > Chordata > Mammalia > Rodentia > Cricetidae > Dicrostonyx > Dicrostonyx torquatus. The sequence goes on along the minus strand of JAQHUG010000343.1, from coordinate 1,886,637 downwards.
TTTCTACTGACATCCTTAGCTATCTGTGATGACTTGAAAGAAAATGGCACCCATCGGCTCGCAGGAAGTAGCTTTGCTGGAGGAAGTGTGTCACTGGGGGTAGGCTGTGAGGTCTCAGAGGCCCCAGCCAGGGCAGTGGCTCTTGGCCCCTTCCTGCTGCCTACAGATCTGGATGTAGGAGGCTCATTTCCTCTAGCACCACATCTGCTTCCATGCTTCCCACCATGGTGGGAATGGACTAATCCTCTGAACTGGAAGCCAGCCCTAATTAAATATTTTCCTTTATAAGGGTTGCCATGGTCATGGCGTCTCTTCACAGCAATAAAACTCTAACTAAGATGCTATCTTTTAAAGAAGTTCTCATGTGTGCTTTACATCTGTGATCCCATTTTATCTGTGTGTTAGCCCTGAGTGTGTGGATGATAAACAATACCCCATTTGGGAAATGAGGAAACTGAGGCTCATAGAGGTTAATTTGCATTTGTTAAAGTCTTTTAATTAAAACAGTGTAGAGTTACTATTTAAATCAAGACCTGACTGACTCCAAAGTCACTACTGTTCCTCTCTGCACTTCAGGCCCATCCTCCCCAAACAGGCAATTGAGCAGTTTCCAACTTTCTCACATAGATTTCTCTATCATTTGTCTACTCGCCAAATAACGTGAGCATCTGTGATGTGTAATCATGTCCAGGTGTTGAGCATAACAGGATAGGGGATCAGAGAGATGAGTGCAGTGAGCCATGGCTTGGGGAGAGTTTCACAGAGGCCACTGGGGGAGAGGTTCGTCTTCAGTGTGAATGCTGATGGACAAGTATGAGTGGAGAGCACAACAGGAGAGAATAGTCCAGGTAGAGGAGCTTTTCCAGGCTTAGATGCTAAGAAGGGGGCATAAGGGAGGACAAGTGCCCTGGCAACCCTATTAGATGTGCCCAAAGGTTTCCATGTGTAGCTAGGTGTAGACATGAAGAGGAAGTGACCCTGGCCGACAGCACGGCACAAACAGGAGTCTGGGGCCTGGAGTGATGGAGACTTGTTTTTATATCTAGTGCTTGGGGAACACAGAGGTGGAGAACAGATTACAAACACCATTATGTGAGTCATATTGAAGGTGGCAAGGACCAAGTCAACAACCCTTATGAGTGATTGTCTTGCCAGATTTGCTTGAAGATAAAATCTAGCTCCATGGCTTTGTACAAAGTGTTTTAGTCAGTAGTGCCTGAAATAAGAAAAACAGCTTGCACAAATATCACGCCGGAGGAGCCCTGGTAAAAGCTGCTGGATTAGTTCAATTGAATTTGATAAAGCTGTTCAGAATCACTGTGCTGGGACACAGGCTGCTAATATTGGGTAGTGTAAAACAAAACCACACCCACTCTCTTAGTATCCTCGGGCAATATGAAATGATATAGAGGTCTGAGTGATTTTGTTGGTTGCATCTCACATTTGTTTTTCAGAACTTAAAAGCAGGTTATCTCAAGGTGATTTCTGCAGAATGGCAGCTCTTCTCCAACAGAGATTAACAGTCGCCATGAGTTAAATTCCGTCCATGTGACAGATGCTTCTCTGTTTCATATACTGTGTCATTGCATCTTCACTGAGGCTATAGATGGTGACTGTGATGGCTGGTAAAGGTGACTGATATCTGTTGCTTAAAAATCACACAAAGTTGTACATAGGCTATAACCTTGGACTATAGGACATCCAAGTCTATGCTGTTTTTCTACTGTGCTGTGTGCTTAGCCTCAGTCATGGGGCCATTTTGACAAAAATAGCCTTGTTGGGTTCAATGTGTCTGTATTGCTTTCTCATTGTTGTGACAAAGTATTTGACAACCGCAGTATAAGGAGGAAGGCTTTATTTTACCTGGGTGTTTAAGAGGGTCATTTGCTGCAGGACAGCAGGAGCACAGAGGGACTGGTCATGCTGTGACCACACTCAGCAATGGCTACTGATGCTCATGCTTTTCTTCAGTCTGGGATTCCAGCTGATGGAATAGTGCCACCCACATCAAGGCAAAGGTCTCCTTACTTGAACTAAACCCCATTTGGAAACACCCTTACAGATGTGTCCAGAGGTGTGTTTCTTAAGTGATTATAAACCCACCTCATGTTTATAGTGAGGATAAGCCACCCCAGTGGCCTAATGCCAGTGTGTGGAATGATGAAAAGCATGTGTGTTTGGGACCGGAGGGCACAGCACAGTCCTTTGTGTCAGGAGAGCTGGATTCTCCCTTTATGTTTTGCTGTAGAATGGCACAACTGATTTGGAAAGTTTCATTGAGTTCTGGTTATTTAAACTCTTTGCATAGTGCTTCAGCTCCTTCAATATGTAAAGTTCTGGAGACTGGTGACTGTGGCCAGAAGGTTTTTCTCTGTCAGTCAACACAAGACAATCAGTTACCAAAAATATATTAGACTCAAATAGGCAGCCTTTACTGTAAAGATTTTATTTTTAACTTTTTAACAGCATGTGCGTGTGTGTGTGTGTGTGTGTGTGTATTTACACACATGAGTGCAGTGCTCACGAAGGCCAAAAGAGGGCATTGGGTGCCTTAGTGCTGGATTTACATGTGTTTGCGAGCTACCTGACTTGGTGCTAGGAACTGAATTCAAATCCTTTGCAAGAGCAGAAAAGGCACTTAACAATGGAGTCATCTTTCCAGCCCTGGGAGCAGCTACCTCAAAGTTGATGACAAACTGTTCAGTCGTGTCCCCAGCACAGGTCAAATTCTTACTGTGAGCTTCAAAAGGTTTGATACTAAATGCTCCAAGAGATGCTGCATTTTGTAAGTCTTTATGAAAATATGAAATGAATTTTTATAGATTGCTTTTCCAGTGGACTCTGTTACAATGAATTGTGTATTGAAAAATTCTTATGTTGGAGTCCAATGCCATAGAATATAACTTCAGTTAGAAACTGGGTCACTGTAGGTACAGTCAGTTAAAATGAATCATTTTGGAGCCAGGTAGACTCCCAATTCAGTATGTCCTATGTCCTCATAAAAAGAGGTTGCCTAAAGACAGACGACAGACAGACAGAACCCTCCCCACCCCACACACACACAGGGAGAATGCTGCCATGTGTGGATGAGGCCGAGATATGTGATGTATCAAAAACCAAAGACTGCTAAAGACTGTCAGAAATTCCCAGAGCTGAGCTGTGTGGAACAGATCCCCGCGCCCCCATCGGGAGCCAGCTTTGCTCACCATTCCTCATCTCAGAATTGTGAAAACTTTTTTTTTGTCCTTTCTGTCTCTTGGTTGTAGATGGAGGAAATTGATCTAGTCTTAAAGCAGGAAGCTTTTGGCCTGTCCCTCCCCCACTGAATAATGGTAAACAATAAGTTCATAAAAATCATCAGGTGTGAATGAATGAATCACTTTCTTAATGACTGAGTCTGTTCTGCCTTTAGGAAATATATATAGACACAGACAGAGGTCAAAGAATCTCTCTAGGGTTCTATAGCTAGGAAGTCCCAGGAGCAAGTACTGCTCATTGATTTCAGATTGTTGAGTGCCCTTTCAGGGTGCAGTGTGGTACCCATGGAAGGGAGAAAAGGCTTACACGAGCACTGCAAAGATGGAAACAAAATGGTAGGAGTGGATCTTTGAAAAGGATGTGGAATTTGTGGACAAAATGAGACCTAGTGGAAGAATCTAAGGACATTTGTTTATTCTAGGACCATCTTTCTGATATTTTGGAGCAACATTGTCCAAAACACATTTCATGGAAAACCCGAGCATGCACGAGAAAATGCTCCCAGTCACTCAGTGCAAATAAGCTGTGGTTCTCTAGCTGCTCTTTGCTGGTGGTGTTTTGTCAGCTTGATACAAGCTAGGGTCACTTGCAAAGAGAGAGCCTCAAATGAGAAAACTACTGCATAAGATTTGCCTGTAGGCAAGCCTGTGGGGCATTCTCTTAATTAGTGAGGGATGTAGAAGAGCCTAGGCCATTGTGGATGTATAAGAAAGTAGTCTGAGCAAGATTTGTGGAGCACAGTAGTAAGCAGCACCCCTCCATAACCTCTGCATCAGCTCCTGCCTCCAGGTCCTGTCCTGTTGGAGTTCCTACTCTGACTTCCCTTGATAATGCACTGTAAACTGTATGATGAAATAACCCTTCCCTCCTTCTAGTGGGGAGAAACCCTATGACATCTCAATCCATCACATGCTTAGCCTAGAGTATTTACTCTGACAAGTGTTGCAGGAAAGAGCTCTCTCTCTCTCCTTCCTCCCTCCCCTTTTCTCTCTCTCTCTTTTTTTGTGTGTGTGCATTGGCACCATGTGTATGTGTAGACCTTAAGATGACCTTGGGTATCTTTCTTATTTGGTGTGAATGAGATATGTTCACTAGATTTATGTCATGGAATAATTGGTCTCTGTTTGGAGGTGCTGCTTGGGGTGAAGGGTTAGCTAATAGAATCCTCTGGAATAGACTCAGAGTGGGGTCAACGTGGAGCATTTATAGTCTCTTCCGTTTCCAGTTTACTCTCTTTGCTATGCATTGTGGTTGAAGATGTGATGTCTCAGCTTCCTAAGCCACTCAGTTGATGCCATACCTCCCCCGCCTTTATGAACTCTCCGGGAGTCATATGTCCAAATTAAGTCTTCCTTTTCCAGATTGCCTTGGTCATGTCATTTTCTCATAGCAACAGGAAAGTAGCTAATGCACTCTGCACTTACCTGTTGCAACAGGGTCTCTCAATGAACAAATTTGCCTGCTTGGTTTTTATGTGAGGGATCTAAACTCTGGTCCTTAAACTTGCCTCCATCCCATCACTTCTTTTCCCTTTCTTCTTAAATAATCCACTTGTAGTTTAACCATAAGACAGACAGACATCCTGTGAAGACTAACATCAAAACCTTCAAGGCAGTATTAACAGCTTAAACATGACGGGGATACAGTTGAAGTCTCTCTCCTGTGCATCTTAATTTCCATAGCCCCACCTGCTTCCTCAAGCCCACATTTCTCATTTCTGTACTTATCTTTGTGATCTCACTGTGTCCCACAACAGTATAGTTTGATTTAACAAGTTTTTAAACTTTATATAATTGCTCTCATAGCGTGTATTCCATCTTGTAATGTCATTTTCCTTCAACATTTTTGCTTTGTGAACTTTTTTCAGATAACTATATTCATTTTACTTCATTCGTCTTCTCCTTGTAGAAAAACATGCCCGTATATATTCAGCCATGCACGTTTAAAAGCATTTAGCTTGCTTCCTATTTCTCTATTGCAAATAATACCACAATGGATATTTTTATGGAGGAGCTGAAAAAATAAACTTTCTCTAGGAATCACACACAGAATTGCTGGGCTACAGAGTACATCCATTTTCAGTTTTTCTCAGTAGACCTTGGCTAGTTGTTCTTCATTGTAGTGATGCAGGTTTCATAACTTCCCATGGTGTATGACTGTATTAACTGTTGACTTTGTCAGCTTACATAATCCTGCTGACATTATGAGTATGAAATGATAGTTCATTGTGACTTAACCTGCAGTTACCCAATATCTTGTAAGAGTGACTGTTCTATCATCTGCCTGCTAGACATTTAGACTTCATCATCTGGGAATCGCCTCCTCCCCTTTCACACATTTGACCCCGGTTTTCCTGTTGGTTTATTTATCTTTTCACATTGATTTTTGGAAGTTCTTGGTTAGTTTTCTCTCTCTCTCTCTCTCTCTCTCTCTCTCTCTCTCTGTGTGTGTGTGTGTGTGTGTGTGTGTGTGTGTGTGTGTGTGTGTGTGTTTGTTTTTCAAGACAGGGTTTCTCTGTGTATCTCTGGCTGTTCTGGAACTCACTCTGTGGACCAGGCTGGCCTCAAACTCACAGAGATTCACCTACCTCTGCCTCCTGAGTGCTGGGATTAAAGGTATGGGCCACCACCACCTTTTGAGTTAGTTAATAATATTGAGTTAGTTCTCAATATTATTCTCAATATTATAATATTGAGTTAGTTCTCAATATTATTATTTCTCACATACTTCTTTTATGAATATCTTCCTGAACATAGAGCTTTTCAGTTTTTGGAGGTTTCTTTGTGTGGAAGTTAAAAATTGCATAAAATTTATAAAATTACATATAGTTTATAAATATATAAATTAATTAATTGATTATATTTGCATCTTCATCCTGGCTAATATCTTTCATGCTTTATTTAATAGCTCATTTTCAATACCTAAGCTATAGGTAGATTCACCACTTATTGTCTTCCCAATGTTGTTTTGCCTTTTGCCTTAATAAATGTTGAATTGAATTCTGCGTGTGAAATGAGGTAAGGACCAATTTTCTCCCCTCCCTCTACACCATGTGTAGCCTGCTGCCATAGTACCATTTATAGATTAGGACACAATGCGCCACTCAGAATTTGAAATGCCAGTCATATTTTAAAGAGTATGAGTATCTTAAAAAACAATACCACACCATTTTGCAATTTATTTTAAAATCACTATTATACTGAATTAGCTATAGTCTAATAATAAGTTGGCTTCGGCTATGGTAGGTACTATATTGGTGATTCAAGTGAATTGTTTCTTCATACCGGTGCACTTAGCAACATGACTTTGAAACTCATGCCATTAAAAATTTGAGTCTGCTTCTCCACCCTTGGAATCAGGACTTGATTTGTTATTTGCTTTGGTCTTTGGAAAGTGACAGCAGTGACTCAGTGCCAATCCAGACAGAACTCAAGACCCTACATGTTTCTACTCCCTCTTGTGAAACTCGGCCTCAAAGCTAGGTGGAGCAAATCCAAGCTGAGACCATACTAGAGCAGTCGGTCATTGCTTAGCCAACCTACCAGCTGGTCACATGAACAAGCTCTATTAAAACAGCCGTGCTGAATTCAGAGCACAGGAATGCATTATCAATGTGTAGACTCACAAGCCAGATAAACGCTGTTGGGTTATGTGGTTGTTTGCCCGACAATATAAGGATCAATCTCATTCCTTATTCTATTACTGAAAGCATCTCAGTTGTTCACATCCTTATGTGTTCATATGAATGGGTTCATCAGATAGAATGACCAGTTTAGCCCTCTTATACATAACTCAATTTCAGGACAGCATCATCTGCAGCAGGGATAACCTTCCATCATTTCACCTTAGTTTATTCCCCAAAGTGGAGCAAACCAGACCATTTCTTGCCTTATCCCTATACGTTATTAGTTTATTTGTATTGACTTTATCATATTATACTGCCATTATCATAAGATGGGTTCTGTTGCTATGGCGACCAAAAGTGATACATGAGCTCTTCGATTTAATTGAAGTCATAACCATCTTTGGCCAAATTCCACATGCTTTCTTGGCTGTCTTCACGCCTGTGGTTAGAAGAATGAGGACTATTCTACAATTCTGCCAGGAACCGATGTTTCCTATCTGTTCTGTCTCTGCGCCACCAGTGAGTACATTGTTCTCTCAATTTACTAACTTCTTATCTTTAGGATAGTACAAAACAACATGAATCCGACATACATCGGATAGTCACCTGATGTGTACTTGCCACCAGCGTGAAGAAAACAAGAGAGACATGCACAGCTCCTCTCTTGCAGAATTAGCCATGTTGGAGAGGCGGGGCATAGTGTGTGAGCTCAGGGCTATGAAAAATCAGCATAGGCCAGTGAGTCGTTACCAGATATAATTTGGCTGCATGAAGATTTGTGTAAAGAATATAATGTATGAGCTGGCAGGACTGGAAATAAGCTGTTTGCAGCAGCAATGGGTAGAACCTTCCATCAAAATTATAGTACATAAGATAACTGATGTTTGCAGCAGCAATGGGTACAGCCTTCCATCAAAATTATAGTACGTAAGATAGCTTCAAGTTCCGAGGGAGGGTAAGGAGGTGAAAGGAGACCGCTGTGGGCTGAAGTGAGCTTGTGAGAGTGAGAGAGACTGGAGATAATTCTAAGAGAGCAGGCAGGGGACTGTCACAGTGTTTCCTACATAGGGGACAGTGGTTCCTGCCCAGACCCTGCTCATCTGCCCAGGAACTGAGCGGCAAAGGTCTAAAGGGCATCCATCCTAGAAACAGGCATAGCCATGTGCTCCAAGCAGTAACTTCAGAGAGAAGCAGGATGAGTCTGCCAGTAACCTAGCAAGCTTCAGGTCTAGTGCTCTGTCACATCCCTAAGAGGATGGTTGCAGGTCTGCAGGGTGCTGAACTCATGTTAGAGCCATCGCAAGTGTCAAGTGCTATAGTTGCTCCTACTCAAGGTCATTTTTCTTCATACACTAGGTTTCTCTCAGTCACCTTGCTGGGACTTCTGTTGCTGGAAGGCCTACTGGACCTGGACCAGCTCAGGTGGGCTCACAGCAGAGCCTCTGGCTTGCATAAAGGTATGTACATCCCAACATTGCAGTGCCTTAACCCGGATCAAATCCTGAACAGCATCAATCCTGCCACTCCGCTTAGCTTCTTCATCGTCAGCTCTCAATATCTCCATCCTTATGTTTTGTTCAATAGAAAAAGATTTTCATTCCAGGTTTCCTAATCACAAGACTCTCAGGGAATAGGAAACATTGTATAAGGCCCTAAGACATAGCCTAACTGGGGACTTGAGGCCCTCGGCTTTAAAGCTGTGTCCATGATAAAGATTCATGATTCCTTACTCTACTACACCAAGATGGACAGACTTCTGAGTGAGGGAATATATTTGTTTTTTCGAATTTTTATATTATTATTAATGTCATTATTTTATTTTTTCGAGGCAGGGTTTCTCTATGTAGCCCTAGCTGTCCTTCGAACTAACTCTGTAGACAAGGCTGACCTCAAACTCACAGAGATCCACCTGCCTCTGCCTCCTGAGTGCTGAGATTAAAGGTGTGCGCCACCACTGTGAAGCTTGAATTTATTTTTCATTCTTTGTTAGGTTTGTATTCTTTTAGGTTGTTCCTATCATTTCTTCCTCTTCTGGAAATGTCAGGACCCACGGCTTGAGTCTCTATGTTCTTTCCTCTTAATGGGATGCCAGTCACCAAGATTCCCTTCTTAGCCCAGGCGGGACTGGAGAGTTCTAAGGTTGGCCTGACCAAATCCCTGCAGGAGCTGGGAGAAGGACTAACAGCAGGGGCAAGTGTGGGTTGTAGCCACAGACCACTGTTGGCATACAGTAGTCATGCCCATTAGGAGTTAGTTCCTGCCATCTAGATCCCAAACAGTTCTCTTTCTTCTCCTGCTCAGTCTCCTTTCATAATTCCCCCTTCTGCTTGGATTAGCCAGAGCTGGCTTCTCCTGTCTGCAGTGGGAGAACAGTCGAGCCCACAGTTGGTGTGTGTGTGTGTGTGTGTGTGTGTTTCCCTGAGGTCTGGACTGTTTCCAGTTCCCAAAAGAATCTGTACTCTGAATGAGTCTTTAGATTAGGCAGGCCTTTTTACCTTTGAGGAAAGATTGACGATCTTCATTTTGGAGGTTAGCAGGTGCTTGGGGGCCTTGGAACTAAAAATTGTGGCATATTTTTGGCTTTCTCTAGCAAAGCAAAGTTATTTTTGTAGAATGAGTTTTTTTAGGAACTCATGAAAATAATTATAGATAAGCCCTAAATCGAAAACTAGCCCTTGCCTTCCCAGAGCTGGGCTATTATAGCAGACTTAGTCCTGTCTGGGTTGGGTGCTAAGCCATGCCTGGCCTCATGCTATCTCTCTTTGTTTAACTCTTTCTGCACCCACAAAGTTAGGAGCTGCCGCAGGGTCAGCCTGGGATAAGTAGACAGCTGAGGGGATCTAATCCCCTGCTTGCCTAAACTCCCGGCTGCCTTCAGTTCCTCATCATGGAAAATAGGGAAAGTTCTGGAAACACAAGAACCAGCTTGCTCCTGACCATTAATGACTAGGTGACCAACAGCCTCCTTTGATGGCTAAAGTGCTTTCCTCTAATTGCCCTCCTGCTCCATGCCAGCCATGGGCTAAGTATGGGGGCGTTGTTTTAAGTCACTGAGCTATTAATGGCCTCGTCTATGCTGGCGCTGTGGAGGAAAGGAGAGGAAAGGTAGAGGAAGACATCACGATTAGAGAGAGGAGAGCGAGGGCAGCTAAGAGGATAGAGTGACCAAAGTCAGAGAGCTTCTTGGTGGACAGTGCATCCTTTGGCGCTGCCCAGATGGAGGGAGTCTTAAGAATAAACAAACAAGTCAAAGCCAGAAGCCTGGAAGTGCAGGACCTGAAGCCCTGAGGGCTGTCTCTAAGACACAAACCAGGAAGCAACACATCTGTTTGCACATCTGTTTTCTAACAATGGAAAAGACAAATGAAGCAGCGCTTTTCTGGTCTCTCGATCACTTCCATATATCAATACTCTGCATGAGGTTTCTCTCGATAGCACCAAGTCCCCAAGTATCGGTAGTATCCGAAAGTACCACGTGCCAGATAGCACCGATTACCCAATGGCATTGTCTGTGTGCTTGTAGGTGACCTCGAAACTCCTTTGCATGTTCTTCTACTCACATTGTATCTTTACTATGTAGTGGTGATCTTGTGAACTAGACAACACTCACATACACATAAAGAGTGACAGACAGACAGAGACAGAGACACAGAGAGACAGAGAATTGGAGACAGAGAAAGAGACAAGACCCAGTGAGAGAGAGAAAACACCTGCCTTTCCTTACAGTCTAGGTTCCCAACTCTCTGAAGACTCTCAATTCTTTGATCCTCTATTGCATTGCATGCAACCCAGCTTTTGCTGTCTCTTGCCTGCAACTTCCCATCTGCCTGCCTCCCCTTGGCAAATTCCAGTTCATTACTCAACACTCAATTTAAGAGTCCCTGTCTTTATGCATACTGTGGATCCTGGCTTGTGCTTTCAAGACTCTTGTGTGTGCTTGTCTACACATACGCTCCTGGGACAGTGCCTGGCTTGCTCTAGTCTCCCTTCTCTTCCAGTGTTCCCGCAGTGGGGTGCATAGAGACTGCTCCTGAGGAAATCTGAACAGTCACCAGTGTGATAGCTGATTGGCTGAGGTATGCCAGACAAGATCGTAGGCACCAGTGCATCCCAACCCTTCCCGCTGGGGTGTAAGGAGAAACGGAACTATTATTGGAACACGAGAGGAAATGGAGGTGTGGGGAGTTGGAAATATTAATAGAACAGAGCTTCGTAGAGATTCCAGTGTGTCATGCTGCTGTCCTGCATGAGGGTAGGGACAAGAAACCCCCATTCTAGAAAGGGACAAGCTTTGTTTTGGTTTGGTGGTACTCCATTTTCTACCCCAGCCACTTATTAAGGATCCCAGGGCAGGTCCAGCAAGTGTTTCTGAGCTGCTGGGACTCCCAGGTGACTTCAGCTGCAAGCCATGGTGGGAACTGGAGACTGGCCAAGATCAGGAGTTTTTCTCAGAGCTCTTCTTTCAAGGGAAAAGGTAATACTTTTTATAAACCCTGCTCCCAGCCCCCAGTCCTACACAGTGGATCCAGCTGCCTCAAAAGACTTCTGGTATCTTTGCTGTGAAGTAGTGTTCTGGAAGATCATAGGCTCGCTCGTGCTCATCAATAGCAGCAATGACACCGCGGGTTTTGCTTTTGTGCTTTGGTTTGGTACTGGTGATGGAGCCCTGGGTTCTCACTCTAGGCCAGTACTCTGCCACCAAATCATACCCCTAACCCAACAACAATGATTGATAACTAGACCCAGACTATGGAGCTTCTACTGCATACCAGGCTGCCTTAGATGCTTCCCACGTTGATCTGGGGAGTGGCCGTCATTACTTCATTCTCCCTGCCTTGCCAGTTTGGAATTGAGGGTCAAAGGGATACGCTGAATCGTACAAATGATGCAGCTGGCAGGTGTGTGATGGAACCAGCATTTACTGCCAGGTAGTTGGGCCTCAGAGGATGGACCACCAGGCCTTCTAGTGTATTGCTCCAGATCTGGAAGATGCTTATGTGTAATTAGGAGTGTGTGTGGCATTTAAAAATGGTCAATTGCAGGCTTCACCCCCAGATAATGATTTTTGTTGTTTGGAGTAGCCTGGGCATTAAATTATATCTATATTATACAAGTGAGTGTGTGTATTTGAGGGTGTGTGAATGTATGTATGTGGAGGATGTGAATATGTGTGCACTGTGTGTGAGTGTATTGTTGTGTGTGTATTTATTGTACGTATGTGCTGCACTGTGTGTGAGAGTGTGTGTTGTATGTGCTGTGTATGTATGTGTGTGATTGTGTGTATTGTGTGTGAGTGTATGTGTGTTGTATGTGAATGTGTATGTATGTGAAATGGTTGTATATCAGATAATCATTTATAAGGTGATTCTAGAAAGCACTAATAAACATTCCCTGTTATGTCATCCAAGGTGAGCACTGAGGAGGAAGGGCTCCCAACCCTGGCAACCCAGTCAAGGAAAGTCTGACTTGGTACCATGGTATGGCCAAGGCTTGGAGAAGAAAGCCAGGAAGAAGGCAGAGGGGCAGAACAGATGCCTGTTTCACATTTGCTGGGGTGACCTTGGAGATGCGCCAAGGAAGAGGACCACAGAGGGTGACCACCATTCCTGTCATAGAGGGTTCCTGGAACTCAGCAGCACTGAAAAGATCTACCATTCGCAGAAAGCTGTTTTAAGAGAGAACCTTGCCCTGTAAACCACATCTGTTGGAGGCAGGGGCTGGGCGGGGACTTGGAAGGCATAGCACTGTAAGCTCCTGGTGTGGATGGAGGAGCTGGGATGAGCGAGTCTTGCCAGCCCCCAAGGTGCCATTCTGGAACCAGATGTATCAATCACAAGTCACAAGAGACATATTTGAAAACCATAAAATCCATGACTGTTGTTAAAGATAAACTATTTTAAACTAGGGGAAAAACCACATAATTTTATCACCCACACGTATCAGCTATTTCTTATATTTCTTTATGATGTTTTTTCTAGAGATAATTTTGAGCATAATGTTACCATAAAATATATACAAATATCATATCAGCCTTCCTTTTCTACTTATTATGAGGCTGTTTATTCTTTGCTTGGCTTCTTTTCCTTATAATAATTATGTTAACAAAGATGAGTTGTTGCTGGGTTTTCAAAAATTGAATGATCTGTGCTCTCATTCTACAGGGAGGATTATTGCATACATCTGTTATTGATGGGAACTTATAATTGTGATAGTTAAATCAGTAACTTCCAAAATATGTACTTTACATGTATATGTGTGTGTAGTTATACTCACATGTCTAATATGAATATAGAATATCCTTTCTTATACATATAGCATAAAATCTGGGGGTTTTGTTACTTGCAAACAATTATGAAATCAAAATAATTTTACCTGTTAAAATAAAACTCCAAGATCGATAAAATTCTAACTGACATTAATGAAATGTGATATGCAGTGTTTTTTTGCATTTAATTGTTGCTCTCTGGGCTAAGCAAGGCACATTGCATTCCTGGTGGAAGAGGGCCATGCTGTGGGGTCACTCAATTTTTTTCTGTTCCTTTCCTTGTCCTGTGCTCTCAGAAGTTTCTAGAATGCATCCTGCAGTCATCTCTTGCCCCAATCTGGCACCAAGGCCTGCTTTGTATCAATACTGATTTTCTTCTACTCTTTCCAGCTTCCAGCAATTCAAATAATACCACCTGGTGCCCATGTAATCACGAACACAGATTCCAAACTGAGCCCTAAAATCAAATCCAAATGGGCCTGTCAGTTAAATCAGAGCATGGCTGTGTTAACTCTTACATTATGACAGAAAGGTCAACATAAACATGAAAGTGTTTCATTAAAAACTTCCAAAGATGTGTAGTTCACCACAAGGCCACGGTTGTCTTGAAAAACTCTGGTTCATTTTCTCTGTTAAAGATGACTGAGTGGGCAAATGGACCGGTGCATAAGATGCTTGCTGTGCATCATGTGGTCCTGAGCGTGGATCCCCTCAGGTAAGAAGCCAGGTGTGGCTGTGTTCTTATAGTGTAGCAGCAGAGACTGGAGGATTGCTGGGATTTGCTGGCCACTAGCTTAGCTGTAGGTTCAATGAGCAATTCCGTCTCAAAGGAGTAAGGCAGAGGGAGATAGAGTAGGGCACGCCATGTTGCCTTCCAGCATCCACAATCATAGTCATGCTTTCACATGCATGCGGGCACATACATGTGCATATACCACATTCATATGCTCACACACTTAGGCACAGAAAATTAAAACTGTTCAATTTATTTTCTCTGATCAGGTGACTGGCTTGAATTTAGTTGTTAATCCAGAGCCACTCTGTCACAGAGGGGATGACAGAGGTTTGTAGAGGTCTTGAAGCCTGCTAGTGTGTGGAGAACAATCAGGTGAGGCCACAGTCCTTCTCTGGCCAGAGCCAGAACTCTTGGTCCTGCTGCAATGTCTTTCACAAACCTTCTTCCCTTCCCTGGGATTTAGTCTGCTTGTGCCTAGCAGGACGGCTTTCTCTTCCTTAGGGAAGAGCTGGCCTCGGTTATCAGCAATGAGCTAAACTGCTTATGAAAATAACCTGATGAGGAAAGGGCCCTTTAAGAGATTTCACCAGTTCTGGCAGTAGCTTTGGCGGCTGGCAGTCGCTTGCCAGCTATTAAATGGTTCTGAATATATGAAGATTTGTAATTTCCTCCTTGGAAAGGCTCAGCCAGAAAGTCGAAGTCACGTGCTATGACGCCTGCACACGCATTGGCGTAGGTGGGTGCTTTGTTTTCGCAGGCTGATTCTGGAAACCAGTCAGTTTAGTTTGGTATTTCATCTTTTGGCCCAATCCACAACCTGGCACGGCTCACATTACTCCTGCCATGTACCAAAGTTCAGAATCCCAGATCAGCCAGCCTGTAATTACAGCGGGAGAGCCAGCTTTATTCTCTTAGTGAGCAGATTGATGGATCCGTTTAGACTGCATGCCCTTAGGCTCTCGGGGAACCTGGGCTCCTTTCCTAGAGCTCAGGCAGGCTCCACCCTGCCCTTCTGCGCACAGGTGACTGTCCCACTGTGCAGGGACTGCTGAGCCCAAACTGGTTTCCAAACCTGTTTGGCTCCTCTGGAGAGGTCTTTAGCTGTCCAAAGGAAAACAAAGAACGGGGCTGGGATGGCCAAAAACTCAGGCTCCTCCTGCATTCAAAGTGGGTAAGGGTGGGAGGGGCTTAGAGTGGTGAGGATGCAGAAGACCTACTGAGCCTCATGCTCCTAAGTGTCTGACAACGTGGTCTTTGACACTTGCAGACAAAAGGTGGGACCTAGGCATTCCTTTGTCTGATTTCCTGCCATCTCTTCAGTGGTTGGAAGCACGGCCTTGAAGAACAAGCCGGTTTAGGTGTACAGTGCAAGACATATAAGGAGGACATTCGCCACAGGGCGAAAGTTACTGGTTCCAGGTCTGGCTTTAGTTCAAAACCACTTAGAGATTTTTATTAAACATGAGTGAGGGTTGGGTGTGTAGGTGAAAGGGGGCGGAGCTACTTTCTAATCCTGGTGCTCCTATTGATGTGAGCTCCACTCCGGGTTAGCGCCCTCACCTATGTCTTTCTCGAGAGCTTCTCAGGGTCCATGTTTTCCGATTTGCACATAGATACTTTGACTCCATGTGTCTGCCTCATCCACCTTCCCCACTTTGAATCCAGTGATTTCTTTCCCGAGATCAAGATGGCGGCTCAGCCTTCACAGCTTTCTCTCTTTGCTTGTATGATTCTGGCTGAGGGAGTCCTCGCAGCTCTGGTTGCCGGTGGTGTTCTGGAACCCAGTTCAAGCCCTCTTCTCACAGGGAGATGGTATTTTTCTCCCTCCATCCCTGTCTAGTGCACATGTCTGTTCAGTGGTGGGCACTGAAAGACCTGAAAAATGGTCTTAACGCCAAGGAGCCCCCAGACTCAATAACCAGGCCATCAGATGCAAACGCATGAGGTGGTTTATTTCACGATTGCAATCGGGTGCAAAGCTTAGGGATAGCTAAGCACCCCGAGTATCTAGGCAAGCAAGCTTTTATAGACAAAATCACAAGT
>JAQHUG010000343.1:1762862-1867091 GCA_028555095.1 Dicrostonyx torquatus | reverse complement strand
TGGTATGGGCTTTTGAAACCTTGAAACCCAGCCACAGTGATACATCTCTTCCATCAGGCCACACCTTGTCATCCTTCCCAAACAGTTTTACTAACTGTGAACCAAACATTCAAACATATGAGCTATGGGGACCATTCTCATTTAAACCTCTATAAATTGAAACTGTGCAAATAAAGAACAAATTAGTGAAGGCAGATCATCGGATTAATATCCCTGACACCACTGCAAGACAATAAAAGGCCCTATCTAGACACTTGTGCCAGTTAAACTATTGTCTCTTGGCCTGCAACCCACCTCTTCCTTAGGTGCACGGTGATGTCACCCTGGATGACTTGGCTCTGCAAACCAAGCTTTGCTTTGCAGTCTGTTTCCTCAGTTTACCTTGAACAATTGCATGCATTGCAGATGAGAGGATGGGAGAAAGGAGGAGAGGGAAGAACATTCTTCTCTCTGTTTCCTGTTTGCGTCTCATTGTAAGGGCTAAGTACCTTCAGCTGCATTCCTCCTAGACAGGTATTTCTTAGTGCCTCATTCCCCATTGCTGTACTGAGATGGGGCTTGCCTCTGGATGACCTTCTCAAAACTCTCACACACGTCAACTGCGGGTCATCATCACACGGGCTGGGGACAAAAATCATTCACATATGGTAACTTTTTTCTGGAGTGTGATGTTCAAATGTTTGATGGGCACAATCTAAAATGTCAAATTTACTTCCCCTTAAATTTTGAAGCAGAATGAGCTAAGTATCTTTGGAATTTTTAAAATAATCCAGGATCATAAGTTTTTACCTTTAAAGGTTGTGTCATATTAGAATACACATTTCTTCTTAGGTACCACTGGCAGGTGGCAAGCTGCTTTCCTGAAACAGAGAAGCCCCAGATGAATTAAAGTAACCGAGAGAACAATGAGACAACAGCCTCAGCTCACACTTGCAACCATGAGGCTTACAAAGTGCTAAGTCCCTTCCGGGACCTTTATACACATTCACTGCTTCCACAGGATTAGAAGGGAGGCATTCTAGGCCATTTCCACCGCCCTGATGAGCAGACAGGGAAAGACAGCACTATTACCCAAAGCTTCACAGCAAATATTGGTAGAGCCAGAACGGAAGTTTGCCTGACTCAAAAATCTACTCTCTAATTCACTCCATTTTACTGTGGTTCTTTTTTTGTGTGCTCTAAAATTAGACAAAATAAATTTAAGATTGACTGTATGAAAACTGTTGTATCCAGTGAGAATCACCAAAAGAACGAAAACATGGCCTGGTCTGCAATGAATTTGCAATCTGGTACTGCTGGGAGATCAAAAGAAATGGTAAAGTACTAAGTGTCCTAGTAAGTAGGATGCAAAAACATCCTAAGTGATGCAGTGTCTTGGGAGCACTCCAGAGGGGGGTCCAGAGTGGAGAGTGGTCAAGCTAACAGACAGAGTGGATCCTCTCATTGGGAGCACTCCAGTGGGGAGCCCAGAGTGGAGAGGCATCTGATGTAGTTGAGCTAACTGACAGAGTGGATCTCCTCATTGGGAGCACTCCAGAGGGGGGTCCAGAGTGGAGAGGCAGGCTGATGTGAAGGAGCTAACTGACAGTGGATCCCCTCATTGGGAGCACTCCAGAGGGGGATCCAGAGTGGTCCAGCTAACAGACAGAGTGGATCTCCTCATTGGGAGACTCCAGTGGGGATCCCAGAGTGGAGAGGTAGGCTGGTGTGGCTGAGCTAACTGACAGAGTAGATCTGAGTGAGGGGAGAAAGGAGAGTGATGGGTGGGGAAGGCCATGCCTTGGACTAGGGGTGGAGTTATCTAATGTAGATTGGTGTTGGGTCACAGGGAAGCCAGGCTGAGTCTTGAGAGACACAGTCTCATTTCTGTAACATCTGCAATCACAACAGAGCTGCATGACTTCTGCCTTTAAATGAAAAGGGCATAAAAATCTGAAACGTGGGCTAAATAAGAACCCAATCTTGTTATAGACTGGCCTAAGCACTTTCACCTTTACAGCACCCCAAGAAACATATTTCTGCTATGTCCATTTGACAACAGGGAAAGTCAGGCACAAGGGAATCAAATAACATACCCTAAATGACTCCTCTAATTGGTGCCTAAGTCAGGACTTGAACCCATGTTGTCCAGCTCTGGAAAACAAACAAATAAACAAAAAAGAGTTAAACCCATTTAAAACTTTCCTGTGTGCTCTGGAGCTGTAGCTATGGACACTTAGCGCATTTCTTTTCGACTGTCTTCAAATTCTCTCCTCTCTTCTCACCTGAGGCAGACGGAACTTTCTTAGCTCCCCAGAGAGGCATCACAGCCTTGAAAGCATATTGTTCAGGAAATGTTCTATGCAAGCTGGGTCAGTTGTTCCGAAATTCAAAGAGATAAAACTGACTCTTTGGGTCGCTAATTGTGCTGGCCTGGCAGGATTCTGATTTCATGGGAATGGGGGTGGGAGTAGAGGTGGGACATTTTTCTGACCACCAAGAGTAACTTGATGGAGATGAAGTGAGTATAAATAAAAGAAAATTCTTTTTGGAAAGGCTGGTCCCATGAGGGGTCATGGTCCCCTGGTGCAGGAGAATTGTCTGTATTCTGTCAATCATATTTTAAATAAACACTGATTGGCCAGGCAGGAAGTATAGGTGGGAAAACCAGACAGGAAGTAGAGGCGGCACAAGGAGAACAGGAGAATTTGGGAAGCAGGAAGCTTCCCTGGCATTCCTGCGCAGACCACCAAGGAGGCAACAATATAAGCTGCCCATCTGAGAAAAGGTACCAAGCCATGTGGCTAATATACATGGGTTAATATAAGTTATCAGAGCTAGTAAGAAGCCTGAGATAATGGGCCAATCAGTGTATAACTTAATGTAGACTCTCTGGGGCTTGCCGGCTGTGGGGTACTGGGCAGGACAGAAACCCCAACAAGCCAGCCCTCATGTTACAGTCCCCCCCCCCCCGGGGCAGCATCAGGCCACAGCAGGTCATCTCAGGTCTTGGCGGGATACCTTGGTGGGTCAGCAGGTGGGGGACCACAGCAGGTGAGAGACAGACAGATACACCATGCAAAAAGAGAGTTTGGGTATAGAGTTTATTTAGTGGGTTATGGAAGGGAAGGGGAGAGAGAGAGAAAGAGAGAGAGAGAAGAGAGGAGAGAGAGACGGACAGAAGCCACCTCTTCAGAAGAGGGACAGGAAGAGAGAGAACAGACTGGAGGAGGTAGGGGAGTGGGCAGGGCTTGTCTCTTAAAGGGGACAGGTCAGGTCAGGACAAGGGCGCGGTGCGGGGGAGGAGTAATCAATGAAAACCACAAGTTCACTGTCAAGGATCGGAGACAGGTGGGATGGGGAGGATGTTTAGTCTTTTCTGAACTCCTTCTACTGTCTTGAATTTCCCCGACAGTTCTCTGGAATAGAACTAGAAAAGAAACACACTCATAAAACTACCCCAAGAAGAAACTAATTTCTTTGTTGTGATTTGGAAGATAAATTAGATATCAAACCACATGGTACTGATTATATAAACTTTAGGCAACTTCATGAAAACTGATTAAAACTTTGACAAATTCAGAGTTTAGATAAATCAGTTCTTGCTCTTTGAACAGAACTTCAAGAGATAAAATTATTCCAAATTTTAGGGTAGTAATAAATAATAAAGAAAATAGCTCTCCATAGTCATGATTTTGACTTAAAATCTAGAAATCATAGTTTCAGAATTGCCTGCTTTCTACATTTTCTTGTCTAAACCAGGAGGCTGGCTTCCCACCTGAGCCTCTAGAATCCCAGCTCAGGGCTCTTTCTTGATACCAAAGATATCTGAAGAAAAAAAGGCTTTTCCTCAGCTATCTGCTTGACCTTGGAGACTGGCAGGCTCCAGATGAGCTGATCTATCTTCCTGAGATAGATAGATTTACAGTTGAAATCTGACTCCATGACCTCTGCTTCATCTTTTATCCAATAACATACAGAAAAAATGAAAAACATGTGCCAGTGTCAGACACAATGTAACTTACATTTTAGTCAGGAATAACAAAGCCATCCACGTTTTGCTTTGCCTATATGCGATGCTAAAACTGTGATGGTTAATGTGTTTGTACCTGTAGATCAGCTCAATCTAAATCAGATTTCCCCACATTGGTAAAGTTAATCCAATGCATCTGAATGGGAATCCCATTAAGAACACCTGTAGCCATGCTTAAGTAGACATCAGAGACTCATAATACATGCTCCCAGCTAGGCACTCTTGGTCCCACCTGGAGCCTCTGAAGGATGTCTTCCAGGCACTTGTGCAAATCTTTTGCCTTCCTGGTACCTATGAGGGACAGATCCCCTTTCCCACAGCCCACTCAAGCAGTCAGTAAAGTAGTTGGAGACTCCTGGACTGATGCTGCCCTCAAACTCTTTGTTCCTCTTTCTTTGAACAACCCTCCACCCCCAGCTTAGTGGAGACACAGCAGGGGTCCTCTTTTCCTCTTTTCTGTCAATCCAAGGCAGGATTATGGTTTAAAGTGGCGATTTTTCTTTGATAGCTCCACTAGCTGGCTTAGCTCTCATCAGCTTGCTCCTCCTGAGCGGTCCACACCCACTAACCTGCCTATCTGGTATTCCATGTTTGTCAAATGGACTCTAAAGGTGACGTGAGGACTGACTGCGGTGGGGTCAGTTAGCTGGTGCTGGTGAGCTGCACTTAGCGTCTCTGTGTTCCGGGGAGCTGAGGCAATCTGAAGAGTTTATTGATTGAACAGAGGTTTCACAATTTCCCTGGCTCCTTGCCAGTCCATTCATCCCCCTTAAGCTCCTAAGTGTGTCTTTTCTCTCTTAGCAATCCAAGGTTTGCATGGTCATCTAAGGTCATTCCAAGGTGAATCTAAGGATAGCATAGTCCCCCAAAGACTCCAGTGTTTTCATTGTTGATTGGAGAAAGAAAGGCAACGCAGGAAACAATCAACAGAAAACTGAACGCTTTGGTAAAGCAAGATGAGACGCGTGACACAAAGCTGAGTTCAAGACCCAGAGTCTGGCTGGGCAAGCTGAGTTCTCCCACTTTTGCTTTTACGATCATTGGTACTAACACAGATTACAGAGTGAAAACAAACAAAGTTTATAAAGTTTCATTTTGTGCACTGTGCTAGGCAGGGATGCCTTGTGGTCTGTATGAGTTAACCAGAATGCGCCCTCCGTGGGCTCATGTGTTTGAACTCTTGGTTTCTAGCTAGAGATACTGTATTAAGAGATTGGTCAGGTGGTGTTGGCACACACTTTTAATCGAGCACTTGGGAGGCAGAGGCCAGTGGATCTCTGGGAATTCAAGGTCAGCCTGGTCTACAGAGCGAGTTCTAAGACAGCTAGGGCTGTTCCACAGAGAAACCCTGTCTCAAAAAACAAAACAAAACAAAATTTAAAAACAAAAACAGAACTAGAGAGAGAGGGAGAGAGAGAGAAATTGTAGTGCCTTTAAGAGGTACACGCTTGCTGGAAAATGTGTTGCTGGAGGTTTTGCAGCCTGGCCCATCTTCTTGATCTTTCTCTATTTTCTGTTGGGCCGAGCTATGAGGATTTTAAGCTTCATGCTCTGCTCCTGTTGCCCTGCCTGCTCTGCCATGGGGAATTGTATTCCCTGCGTAGTGCATCAAAGGGAAGCATTCTTCCTTTGAACTGCTTTTAGCTAGGTACTCTGTCACAGTGGCTAAATTATCCAATATGCCATGCTAGGAAGACTAATGAGCTGGAGTCCATCTTAAAACAATGCAAACAAAATTGAATTTTAAAATAGTACATATGTGGTGTTTGAAGGTAATTGGCCCATAATCTCATAGAAAGTGGCACTATTAGGAGGTGTGGCCTTGTTGGAAGAAGTGTGTCACTGTGGGGGCAGGCTTTGAGGTTTCCCATGCTCAGAAACCACCCAGTGTCTCAGTCGACTTCCTGTCGCCTGCAAGATGTAGGACTTTCAGCTAATTCTCCAGCACAGTGTCTGCCTGCATGCAGTCATGTCCCACCATGATGAAATAGACTGAGCCTTTGAACCGTAAGGGAGCTACCCCAATTAAATGTTTTCTTTATGAGTTGTTGTAGTCATGGTGTCTCTTCACAGCATCAGAAAACCTAAGACAGCATGCATGGTGAAGAATATTACCAGCATCAAAGGAGAATTGCTTGAGAATGTTCCCATTTGGAACCTGGGCCCACTGACCCTCATTCTCCATATGGTTCTTTAATTGCTGATATATTCTGAATGACCTATGTAGGTTACCATGTCATGCCTGTCTCCTGCTGCCCTAGTGTGCACTGATGTCTTAGTGACTGCTGAGGGCCCACCTTTGGGTTGGAGTAGATCCCAAAGAACCTGGAAAGTGTCACCCCCACACACACCTCACCCATTTGACTCAGGCAGAGTTTTCTTGGTTGGACTGTGTATCAGCCACTCACTATATATTTGAAAGAACTTGCCAGTTAGACTGTAGGACCTAGGAAAGGGCTCAAGAATCATTTTTCCTGGTAAAGCAGCTGTCACTGCCCAACTGTGTTACCCTCAGTTTCCTTATCAGTAAAACCTGTATACTACTTGCCTTTCACAGACAGTCACAAGGATGAAATGACATCATGGGTATGAAATGTTAATCATAGCTTGCCTGGGCAGACCCAAGCCTTGTCATGAATTGTTAGTGTGGGTACTAAACCCACACTTTTTGGGAGGAAGTGGTAATTCTGATGTGTCTCTAGAAAAATGGCTGGAAGGATTCTTGACCTTAGGACTTATGAAGAGAAGTCATTTAATTTGGAATCATGAAGCTTAAATTGAGGCATAAGATGTAGCTATACCAGATGACCCCATGTACAGCATACACCCTCAGCTCTTCCCAGGAGATGATGAAGTGAACACTCTTGATTTGGTCCAGGTTGGTTCTTTTTCTGCTTCCTGTCATCTCTCTTTGTACCTGAATCTTTGAAAGTCCCCCCCTCTACCCCCTCATCCCCACCCTCCAGCTTTCCCTAGTAGGCTTTCTATACTCAATGTGGAGAGTTCCCACACGGTTCCCGTGTGGCCTTGCACAGAATCTTCAATGTTTTCTCTCTCCCTAGCTGCTTTGGTTCCTGATTGCACTGAATTTAGGAGGCTCTTGCTTCTGATCTCCACTTGGGATATGTGCTGCTGGTGACTAATTGTTCTGGGGATGACTTCTCTGTGTGGGTGGTGTCCAGTTCTCTATCCTTCTGTAATGGAGCTGACTGATTTGTGTGTCTGTGAATCTCTGGCAAGCTGCGGAGGTGGGGGGGGGATGCTGCTGAAAATGGTAAAATCTCCTCAGACTTTGGCCTCAAGAGCAAACCACAGTTGGCTACCATTCGATGTTAAAATTTGAGTAGAACAGAGTTAGGTCTTGTCATATGCAAATGTGATTTTAAAGTCATCAGTTCCCATTCATGACTAAATGTGAGGCCAGGAAGATAGTTTCAAAGTTGGCAAGACACAGTCTTGTATGTTTTCGTGGACCTCCAAGGCATTTAACTGATTTCTGGATTAAGGGTTTGTACTTTGTCCTCTTGGACATAAACAAGTCACTTCAGATGGAGGCAGTGTAATGATCTGTTCTGTCCCTTTAAGAGACAAGCCACACCCGCCCACCCACCCCAGTCCAGGCAGACACTCTCTCTTCTTCTTCTTCTTCTTCTTCTTCTTCTTCTTCTTCTTCTTCTTCTTCTTCTTCTTCTTCTTCTTCTTCTTCTTCTTCTTCTCCCCTTCTCCCTTACCCCTCCATATCCCACTAAATAAATATACAACCTTACTCTGCATGGAGTGCCTATCCATGTCTCTGTCTCTAGGCCCACCACCGTGTGTCTCCCTGGCAGGGACCAGCCACCTTTGGAGACCTGCAGCGCGGTCTTGCGTACTGTCCCTGCCTGGGACTGGATGCTCTGGGGCCTGCTGCCCGCTGCAGCCACTGGGGACCTGCAGCAATTTTTTAATTAATCCATTACAGGCAGAGCTATCTAAATCAATGTGAAGCCCACCCTGAGAACATCACAGGTAGAAAGAAGGCTGCACAGTTAGCCCTGTGAAACCTCAGTCTGTGGTTAAGGCTCTTTGTCCTGGTGAAGAAAATATTAAACCCCACAAACTGAGTGTCTGTACATGGTATTACCACTGTACCCCACCTCTTTCCCCAGTGTTTCTCCTGCCCTTCCAGTTCCCTTGGCTTGCTCTCTGTGTTCCAGAATGCTGGATGAAGGAAGAAGAGAGCAAACATGGAGAACACCTGAGGCAATGTTTTGGATCATCTCTTGACTTCTTTCCACAAATAAGGGCTTGCACCTCCTTTTGAATAAGGCTGTAAAGACCAGTCCGGTGGTACATGTCTGTAATTCCAAGCAACTCATAAGGCTGAGGCAGGGGGATTACAAATTTAAGGCCTGCCTGGGCTACTAAGGTCAAGTCCAGCTTGGCCAAATTAGTGAGCCCCTATCTCAAAATTAAAAAGGGATGAGGGATCTAACTCTGTGGTAGAATGTTTGTTAGGTTCAGTCCCAATACCCCAAACATAGAAATTAAACAAGCCACATGTTTCTCCTAAAGAAGGAATAGAAACACAATCAAGATAGATTAGGTTTTTATGGCTTTTCCTTCAACAACAAAGTTTTTTGAGCCCAATCATTTATTTAAGTCAGGAGGATTTTTGTTCAAACTGTCTGTCCCTTGTGAGGCAGCTGACTTCTTTCCCATTCTGTCTTCATCCTGGCACCATGCTGACAGAGTAGCCTCCATCCAGAAACGGAATGGCGTTCCAGAAGGAGAAGCAGGGTGCTGGCTTGAGCCCGGGACACTTTGAGTTGTAGGAGATGCTGGAGTTCCCCAGACCACCACCAGCCAAGTGGCCCCACCCCAGGCTAACAGGGCATTTGACCCTTGCCAGAGGGCTTCCACAGGGAGGGGCTCTGTAATGCTTGCCTAGGGTGTGGTGACAAAATCCACCACGCCCAAGAGTATAAAATATTTAGCATATGATAAGGATACCTTTCAGATTATTCAAGGAATGGACAAAACAACAGGTGGTCCTGCGAAAGTTGATTGTTTGGGAAAATGAGATACAGTGTGTCACCTCAGGTCATATAGAAGTACCACTTAAAATGGACAAGTAATAAATACTATCAGTAATAAATAATATCAGCTATCAAGGCTTCTTTTGTTTTCCACAACATTGGTTTATTTGTTCATCTTTTTGTGGGGAGGGGAAACTGCTGGAGACAGAGCAAGGGGTAAGCTTGGGACATCACCTGTGCTAGGCAAGCTGACCTCCTTCCCCATCAAAGCTTCTTTAAAGGTGTGAAAGAAGCTGAAAATGATAAAGGTTAAATCTTGAAAGCTGAAATAGAAAAGTAGCATTTTCAATAAACAAGGAAGACTATAAAGCCAGCGAAGACGGAAGCGTAGCTAGCTGGGCTTGTCATTCCTCACCAGTGGAGTGGCCCAATGTGGACCTACATGCTTGGGGACAATGTGACGGTAGTGACCACACACAGGCTCTTTCCCTTGTTTCCCCATAGTAACGTAAACAACTGTCATGAGCCTACCCCACACAGCTACACAGGGTGCACATGGGCTGTTTGCACACACTGCACCATTTTACACGGAGGACTTGAGCATCTGGAGAGTTTGGTGTTCTCTGGAGGTCTTTGGATTCTGCATTTCTGATTTAAAAAGAAGAGTCAGTATTTGTGTGGCAGAAGAGTTCTTTCTGGGCGGAGAGGTAGAGGCCTGTGAGACGTTTCACTAGAAGGAACGAAGGAACGAGCCTCACTTCCCCACCACACCCTAAACCTCACTGCTGCTTCTTAAGTGTCAACAAAGTAACAGCTCATGCCAGAGAAAACAGGACTCTTGGAAGTGCTCCCATCTTTCTCTGCAATGATTTAGGTGCCACCTGTGGAAAGCCTTGTTTGGACACCTGCCTTGTGACCAGCAGTGTGACTCAGAATGGAACAAACTATTTTTTGTTTGTTTGTTTGTTTGTTTTTCTGCCATCTGAGTAACTCTCACCTTGAGGACTTTCTCAGAGCTGGGAGGGCGGGATGGGTTAAGGAACAGAGGTATCAGGGCCCTGGAGTTCTCAGCGTCCCGCCTTTGCCAGTCTGCTTCACTGAACATCCATGATTGATGGGAGAGCTCTGAACAGCTCTTAACTGACCACTGCTCAGTGACTCCTGGCGTTCTCTGCCACTGGCCCACTTCTCCCCAGGCATAACAGAAGTCCGAGCACAGAGTCCCTCTGTGTTAAGGCAGCTTCCTTAGCAGATGGCCTGGGCTTCTCGACTTTGGAGGAGGGTGGGGACTCTTGCCAAAGTATAGCAGGATGCTTTCTTCCCAGGGCTTCCCAATTCCATAGAAGAACTCCAAGTCCCTTCTCGGAGGCCACAGAGTCACCCTCACCCTTCTCTTAATTCCTTTTCTCCCTGTCTGCCTCACCCAGCATAGTCCTAGATCCTAATTTCTGTCACCTCACACATCTCTCTGACGTGCTCTGGGATGTGCTGTTTGAATTTCCCATCTAATTACGATCTCGTTCATTCTCTCCTCTTAGGACCTTAGTCTGCTTATTGGGATTCCCCATTGACCTTTGTGATTTCTGAAGTCAGGGAGTGGCTTTGCCTCCATGTCCTCCAGGACCTAGTCCAGCCAGAGCACAGTAAACGATTGCTGGATGTATTTGTGTATTTGTTACCAGGTGTTTCCTTGGCACGGGGTTAAACAGTACCTGGGCTGTAAAGCTGGGCTGTGGCGTGGGCAGACCAATGGTTTCTGAATTTTCAGGCCCTGGTGCTTTCTTCCATTTTGTTTTTCATGTAGCCAAAATAGACCAGGCCAAACACACATTGGGAAGTTCACTTTATATGATGTGGCGGGATAGAAGAGAGGAAGATTAGGACATGAAAGGACAAAAACAAACAAAAACCAAGCCTTCTTCCTAGGGTCTGGTATGCATTTTCTGTCAAGAGGCAGGAAAGCAGAATAGCACTGGCAAAGCCCAAGTGGTTCACAGAACATTGCATGTTTTCCAAAAGACAGCTTGTCAAGGACAGTAACAAACAGGCCACTTTAGGGTCCAAATGATGTATAACCCTGCCTTCCTGGCTCATCTCCCTCATCCCTAACTCCGAACACTGCTCCTCAGGAATCCAGTTTGCAACTATGTTTGCAGGAGGGAATGCTTCAACTCTTCACCTTGTTATAAGCTGCATTCTTCAACAATCTTAACAGGGGGTTTTCTTAGCAACTTGGAAAGGTGCAGCTTGAGAGTGGCACTCAACGGCCATGTGTAAAGAGTCCTAATGGTGCTGCTTCCTCCAGAAGCCCACATGCACCCACACTTGGGTGTGTGTCCTTTCCTTGAGTACTCTTCTTGCTAATAACCCCTATGCTTAGGAGCTACTTAAAAATATCTTTTAAAAAATTAGACATCTATTTGTGTGTCTGTGTGTGTGAGCATATGTATATACCTGCATGCTACACTGCATGTGTGGAGGTCAAAGGTCAACTTGTAGGAGTTGGTTCTCTTCATTCACTTTGTGGGTCCTGGGATTTAAACTCAGATCCCCAGATTTGGCAATAAGCACTTTTACCTATGAAGCCGTCTTTTAACAACTCTCCAACTCCACTTTATATGGTCTTAGCATGAAATTCTTTTCTTTATTGAAGCTGTAAATCCCAGGTTTGCCTGAATGGAAATCCCTGAGTCTTCAGCTTCCTGTGGGAGATGGGGCAGAGCCAACAACAAGGAGAGTCTCAGTGTAAGAGATGGGGCAGAGCCAACAACAAGGAGAGTCTCAGTGTAAGAGATGGGGCAGAGCCAATAACAAGGAGAGTCTCAGTGTAAGAGATGGGCAGAGCCAACAACAAGGAGAGTCTCAGTGTAAGAGATGGGGCAGAGCCAATAACAAGGAGAGTCTCAGTGTAAGAGATGGGCAGAGCCAACAACAAGGAGAGTCTCAGTGTAAGAGCCACAACCCCCTGGTGGTCCTTAGGTAGGATCCATGCTTACTGGGCAGGGAGTCACTGACCGAAGTCACTGAACTCCACTCATATTGAGAGAGAGCTTTCACAGTGACACTGATCACATTCTCTCACTCAGCTTTCGTGTGCTTCTATTTCCTCGTCTCTTTAATGAGAATGAAAACCCTATATTAGGGTTGTTATAATATTTAAATGAGGCAACAGAAGCAAAGTTCTTGGTGCTGGCCACATCGAGAACACTCTAGAACTGTTGGCTGTTATTGACCTATTACCCGAAGGACACCATCTTATTAACGGAATATCCTTGAGCATGTTGTATGTGTTTGTGTGCATGAGTGTGTGTGAGTATGTGTGAGCATGAGTGTGTGTGGAGTGTGTGTGTGAATGTGCGTGGTCTCCCTTCCCCCTGCAGAGCCGAGGTAGAGATAGGCTGTTTGCTTCCTTTCCTTCCCTTGCCCCACTCTGACCTAGGTTGCATCTGAAGATGTTCCATGATCAAGGCCAAGGTACCAGTATCAACCAGTATCAACCTGCATCTTGGGAAGATGAGGTTAGACCTCTTCAGGTTTCTGTGTGAGCTGACGAAGAACTTCCGAAATGGAATCCCTTCTCACAGCCATCTCTACTGCCACCTCTACCTGCCCCGGGTCACTGTCATCCCCTTCAAGCAGCCTTTCTACTTCTGTCCCCTTCCCCGCAGCTGCACAATGACTCCTACTTAGATGGTTCTGGTTGGAGCTCTCCAGCCGCTTCTAGTTGGACCTAGCTTGAGAGGCCCCATAAGAATTGGCCTTTCCTATCCCCCTCACTTCTGGCCCCCTGAGGACTCTGCAGGCTGCAGCCACACAGACCTTCACACCTTGTGTCCAGTGAAAGATGTGTACCCCTAACCTCTTCCCTCAGTATCCTCTCTGCCTTGAATGCCCTTCCTTACTTCATGACGTAGCCGCCTCTATTTTTACCTTTGAATGCTTAGAAAGGTCCCCAACCATGTTATCAGAAGCACTTCCTCTCCGCATGGCACTCGAGCCCTGCTCAGCTTTGTGCTCATCCCACAGGCTGCTGCACACATTACTTGGTGGTTCATGGCTATTTTCTTCCCAACTAGGAAGTGATCTTTGCGGCATCAGAATGTCTTTAGTCATATGTCACTGCTCCGTTCCTGGTTCCTAGGACAGAGTATGCGCTCTGTATATACTGTGGCCTGGACGGAGTCCTCGGAGGATGCCATCGGTTTAACACCCTTTCTCACTGCACAGTTGAGATGGCCACTGTGACAAAGGGGGAGAGAAGCAGGAATGAGGCTGAAAGCGGATCATTTTCAGTGCTGGAAGCTGGTGTTTCTGTTTTTTGTTTTCTAAATCCAGACTCCAAAAGATGCTTTATGGGGCTGGATACAGTATCTCCCCCAAGAAGGCAAGTCCTATTTCAGAGTTGCCCATGGTACAAAGAGCCTTGGTCACTTTCCAAAGGTATCATGTTTTCCTTTGGCACAAACTCATGCCCAGAAACCTGGATAAACTTTTATACTGGAATAGCCCAGAGCTGGCAAAACTCCCTGACTTGGAAGGAAGCTGACCACAGCAAATTAGAAGAATTAGAAGGAAGCCTTACTTTTTTTTTTTAAGTCCAGAGGCTAAATTTCAAATAGCCCTATACCATCACCTATAAAGGATCTGCTTAACGGAGTGAGAAGCATACAGAACTTGGATTCAAATTGCCTAGATCTGAGTGACCATCAAATAAACTAAGCATACAGGAAGCTCAGCATATCTCAACCCAATGCTTTAGGGAGCATGCACTGGCACTCCTCATAGGGGAGTGTCTCTGTAGGGCATCACTGGCTTCCTTTTCTACCTTCTGTATCCACTCAGCCATGCTGCCTGAAGGCTGGCCTTTACTAATGGTGTAGCCTAAGGGACTTGGAGACAAACCCATTCTCAATTCACTTGCGAGTTCTGCGATGGGCTCCTGTGCCTTTTGGGTACCCACTCTGCCTGGCTGAGCTTCTATTGCAATTGCTCTTCCTTCTCATCACCATAGCAGTCAGAATGCATTGCTTGCTGCTTGCTGCTGTTTGATTCCTCCTGTTCTTGTTCTAAGTGTGACTCACCAGTCTCTGCTTCTGCTGCTTGGTGGGCCCCAAACACACTTATGCTTGTTCTTCTCATTTGTGTAAGAAGGTCCACAGTCCAAGTGGCTTTTATCAAAGCCTTTGGTTAACTTGTCCCCCAAGTCCCCACAAAATTACATTGTCAAGATTAGAAAATCAAGTCAGAATTGTGGAGTGTCAAATCTGGTAAGCCTCTGGCACTCAGGGTGGGATAGCCACATCTTCACCAAAACCCTGGCACTTAGGTCAGGACAGTCACATCTGCACCAACCACCTGACACTCAGGTCGGGACAGCCACATCTGCACCAAACCCCTGACACTCAGATCGGGACAACCACATCTGCACCAAGCTCCTGGCACTGAGGTCGGGACAGCCACATCTGCACCAAGCCCCTGGCACTCAGGTTGGGACAGCCACATCTGCACCAAGCCCTGGCACTCAAAGTAGGACAGCCACATCTGCACCAAGCTCCTGGCACTCAGGTCGGGACAGCCACATCTGCACCAAGCCCCTGGCACTCAGGTCGGGACAGCCACATCTGCACCAAGCCCTGGCACTCAGAGTAGGACAGTCATATTTGCAGCAGTGTTTTCTATCCTTGGGCATGTTCCTATATGAGAAAAGCCTATCCTATCTTGGAACACTGTGCCTCTCAGAAAAAAAAGAAAAACAAAAGTGGGTTTATGGGACCAGAGAGCCAAAGGCACTTTATTATTTTTTTCTTCACAATGCATTTGATACTCCAGGGAAAGGATCATAACCTCTTAGACACTTTTATACTCATCTTCATGGTTCAGAACTGTGCATTTTCAAGTTAGCTGTCTGGAGAGAGCTCTATATGTTTTTTATGCCTTGAGGTACTGATGGTTTCCTGGCCCCTCCCCGTCATAACCATCCTTGTTAAGGGGATGCGATTTGCTCCTGGTGTGCCTATCACAGGTGCCTACTCACTGAAAGGATTTTGGGTGGCACTGGGCAAACCGTGCAGCAAGACTACTACCACATTTCCAGCAATGATTGGAAAGTGCCCGAGAGCCACAGCTCTGCCAGCCACATGCTGGAGCCGAGTCCTGGGTCCGGTATTTATCAACAGAGGCACTAAAGATCCAAATGTCCTGGGTAGTAAGATGGTCAGGGCTTTCATCTGGCTCTGAGTGACCCCACCTCCCACCCAAAGGGAGAGCCTGCCAGACAGTGGTCAGGGGACAAAATCCTGACTTCATCCTCTTTAAGTTCTGCTTGGACACACCCTTCCTGAGAGGAGCAGACCCTGATCCACACAGTCTGCAGTTGCTTAGTCCCTCAGACAATGGACAGAATTTTTCACCCGAATCATGACAGTTTGCAGCCATCAGGACAGCACAAGGAGGTTTCCGTGATAAAAGCAGAACTCTAAATGCATGGTGTAATGCCCTTTTGAGACTATTAATTGAATTTTAACGGAAATAGAACCACTCTTGTGAAGAAAAACTTAGACAAAATAAATTAATAAAAAGCCAAAAAAGGGGGCTGGAGAGATGGCTCAGCGGTTAAGAGCATTGCCTGCTCTTCCAAAGAGTTAATTTCCAGCAACCACATGGTGGGTCACAACAATCTGTTATGAGGTCTGGTGTCCTCTTCTGGCCTGCAGGCATACATGTAGACAGAATATTGTATACATAATAAATAAATAAATATTTTTTAAAAAGCCAAAAAAACCCACTATAAGTAAGAAAGAAAATAAAGACTGGCAGAGACATAGAATTTTTGTTTTGTTTTGTCTTGTTTTTTGAGACAAGGTTTCTCTGTGTAGCTTTGGAGCCTGTCCTGGAACTTGCTCTGTAGACCAGGCTGGCCTCGAACTCACAGAGATCTGCCTGTCTCTGCCTCCCGTGTGCTAGAATTTAAGGCTTATTCCACAACCACCCAGCTTAAAAAACATTTTTTTTGCATGGCAGTTTTGGAAAATAATCATACCAGAAACAATTCCCAGGGGCTCCTTGTTAAGAGGAAAGGGAACCCTTTCTATAGCTATGAAAAGACCCCAATAGTGAAGCATTGGGGTGCAGACAACAGCAGCAAGTTCTTCACAAAAGGGGACTCCCCTCAGCTTTGTGAGCATTCTAACAGCAGCAGGATGGGTACTGAGATGTTCCAGCTCGGAGTGCGAATGAGATGAGGAGACATGCGGAGGAGAAAGACAAGGAGACATTTTCCAGCGCTATCCACTTCCCTACCGGCTGACAAAGCTGTCGGTTGGTCCTCTGCCCAACCCCACCCTGGCTCACAGAGAAGAGTGAGACAGAGTAAGCCTCTGAGTAAAAACAATCACACTGGAGGCATCACACCCTGGGTAGAGGACCTGGGGAGCCTGTGAGCCTCTCTCTGGTGCCGGCTCTGCAGGTGTTGATGGATTTATTGCATGGTAAGGAGATTTACTGACCATGCACAATTGAATACTTTGAACACTTTCAATTAGCCACAGGCACCAGAACGTGATGGAAAACCATGGGGTTTGGGAGCATTATGGAAATAGCCAATAGACCTGTTTGCGTTCTAGCTAATTGTTTCTAAGAACAGCTGACATCTGGGGACCCGTTCCCTTATCTAGCAAGAGTCTGCAAGGAGGCGATGGACTTGTTTGTGAAGTCCATGGACAAATAAGGGCTTGTCCCTTGAGAAGGGAGTACAAGCCTTCCGTAGTTACACAACCGCTGCAGACCGTCCTTTCCTCATCTGGGAAATGAGGATGAATGATGTAATTTGTGGATGTCATCTGGGATCAAATTAGAAGGTATCCATCCATTGAACAAATGTTTTTAAAGTATAAATTGTGTACTTAGGGAGCTTATTAATGAACAAAATTTTCAAGGTTGTCTTCATTGACCTAGAGTCTTATGTAGGGAAATGGACAATAAGTACCAGGCTTAAGTGGTATATCAGAGGGTATTCTATGAAAGCCAGGGGTGGGTAGAGAAGAGAGGAGGGAGTCCTAAATAACCTTGTCTGGGAAAACTTCGCAGATAAGATAATATCCAAACAAAGACCAGAGAGAGGACACACGTGAACTGTGTGGATTCTGGGGGTTAAGGTTTCCAGATGGAAGGAACAGCAAGATTCTCAGGTTTCTGGCATATTGCACCAACTCAGTGTAACTAATTCATTATCTTTCATATGATGGGAACTGTAAGCGTTAGTGGCATTGTGGGAAAATCTTTTAGACTAGCCTAAGTGCAAGGAGAATTGCAGAAAATGAATTAGGCAGGGTATCAATTGTGTGTGATTTGTACATTATAAAGAAAAAAGAAAGAGGGGGCGGGGGAGGGAGGGTAGGAAGGAAAAAGGGGAAAAACAACATTTATAATAGCATAGAAACCTATGAGAGAATTTTTGTCAAAATGGGAAGAGGGTGAGCAGGTGGGTGGCTGTTGCTACAATCCAGGAGCAAGACAAGAGCTCTTCATCTGGGTGGAAGCGGTGAGCAGCAGGGAGTGAGATTTAAAATCCAACAGAGTTGTTAATGGATTGGAGTTAAGATGATCTAAGAAACTCTAAGGACTGGCTTGCTCCTCCCTGAGACTAGGAGGAGGGAGTTGGAGAATGTGATGATGTAGGTCACGGCACGTGACGACTTTCTTTTTATAAGGGTTAAATTTGACTTAAGAGACTCTAAGCAGAAATGAGACTGAGAATGTAGATAATGAATACACAAAAATATAGAGAGTTCATATAGAGAGAGGGAAAAGGAGATGGAAGGGAAGGAGGAGAGGGAGGAGAGAAAGGGAAAGAGGAGGGGGAGGGGGTGCCTTTTAAGGAGCCTTGAGGTTTGGTGTCTGTGCTGGTTAAAGTGGGGCAGCTCTATCACCTGTAGCTTTTCTTTGTGTACTGTGGAATGTTCATTCTTAATGTCTGAACACTTCTGCTTCCTTCCAGGCAGCATCTGGTGTGGCTCTGACATCATTTCTAGGAACTCTGGAGAGGGGTTGAGGCTGGGGTCAGCTGTCTCTGCTCAACATCACTGGGACAGAGTACAGTGCATCCCTTCAAGGTATGCAGCTGAATGAGGTTTACATGCTTGAGGCATGTGTGAACGCCACCACAGTCGATTCTAGAACATTAGCCCCACATCCAAAAGGAAATGAATATGGATCATTAGCTGCCCCTCCTTGTCACCTCACTCTGCCTTTGTTCTGAGGCAGTGATTATACTTTCTGTCTCACAGGGAACCTGATGACATATGCGGTCCTTCTACGCTAGCTTCCGTCTCTCAACACTGTTTCAAGTTTACCCACACCATGGCACTGTCTGTTCTTTTTATTGTTGTTATTTTGTTGTTGTTGTTGTTTGTTTTTTGAGACAGGGTTTCTCTGTAGCTTTGGAGCCTGCCCTGGAACTAGCTCTGTAGACCAGCCTGGCCTTGAACTCACAGAGATCCACCTGTCTCCGCCTCTCGAGTGCTGGGATTAAAAGCATGCACCACCACCGCCCTGCTTCAGTCATTCTGTGTTGTGTGCACACTTTGGTAACTGATGCACATCAGGTTCCCTGTCTCCTGGTTTTTCATGGAGGAAGCCTTTATAAATGTGTGCTTACAATTTTTTGATGCATCATATACTTAATATTCTTAGAAACCGACTGCAAGTTTTGCTCACATCAAGGGCAGAGCAATGAGAGTTAGGTGTGGTGCAGCCATCCCCATCTCCCCAGTATTAGGAGGCGAGGCTGTTTTAGGCAAGAGGACCAGTCTTCTCTTGCTTTGTTCTCATTGCTTCTGAGCCCACCAACCCTTCCAACCCTTTTCTCTCAGCTGAGACAGAATACAAGAACCCATGTGCTTTAATCATTCCTAATACTCAGCTTGAGCTTTCCCCTTCGCGCACCCCCACGTGGAGCCCCAACACCACAGAAACGTTCCTTCTTCCTGGAGGCTTGGAAGTTTAGGAGAGCTTCCGATTGCTGCAAGGATTACAGACCAGCTCTGTTTTCTCCTACCTCATGGTGGAGATTTGGCTGTCTGCCAGGGTCGGTGAAGCACGCTCCTCTCTTCAGCGCATGCTCAGGGGTCTCCGGCTTGCAGAGCCCCAGGTGTGACTCAAAGCCAGTGGAGAAGGAGCACAGCTGTGCCTCAGCTTTCCAGGCCCCAGGGAGGGTCACAGCTCCCAACTTCCGACTCTGAGCCTCCCTGATGTATCTTCTTTGCTGTGGCCTCTGCCCAAGCCAGCTGTCATCGTGCTGAGGTCCGAAAGCAGAGACGTGGCCTCTTGTAGAAGGCTGTCCTGGCCTTCACATGATCTCCTGAGACCTGGCGCTCAGTGGGAGGGAAGCTGCAGGTACTGACCCTTACTAACGCCTAACATCCCAATCCTCCACACACAGGGGACATCAGAATCAGTCAGATGAGTGACAAATGGGGGCCGTGATAGTCTCTACCTCATAGTGTTGTTATGAGGATATAAAATAGTCCCTGGCAGGCACACAACCAGCTCTTAGTATGATTCTGTGACTGTTATAATTTTTTTTCCTGAGCTTAGTTTGGTAAAACCACCACAGAACTAGTACTGATAAGAACAGAGCTCCAGAGAGTAAGTCTGACCTCCAAAGTCCAGAGTCCTGGCCCCACTCTGTTCAGCTTCTGACACAGGCAAGATACTGAACTTTCCTGGCCTCTGGTTATTCCTCTGAGCCTCCTCCAGAGAGGGCAAGTTTTGATAACATAGGCCAAGAGATAAGGGCAACGTGTGGCAATAAGGAAGTAGGAGCCACTACTTGAGGAGCTGAGGGAGGATAAAGAAGGAACAAGGGTGAGCTGGATCCCGCAGAGAAAGCTTCCCAAGGGGAACACTCACCGGAGTCCAAGTGCAGTAGACAGCACAGGCTGGGGACAACGGACAAGACAGAAGAGCATAGCGAAAACCCAGGGCTGTGGGAGCCTTGAGAACTGAAATGGCTGAGGGAGGCTGGGACAGTAAATGTGGAGAGTTTGTGGGTCCCTCCCATACAGTCAGCAAAGTAGCTAGAACTCTGTTGATAACTGCCCAGTTTTATATCCAGTAGGAAACTCAGAACCAGGCTATGTGCCATCATCTGCACTGCCATACTCCACCAGTTCCAAGGTGCACGACTGTATCTTTCTTCTAACATAGGCTTCAGGGTCAGAGTTCAATCCCCACCCGCCTGGGTGAAGACAAGGTATCGAGGCCCCCTCTCTGCCTGCACAGTAGCACTGCTTCAGATTATCACGTCAGGATTTGAGTGGGACTGCACTGGTGGTGCCAATTCCTACGACCCTGCTGTGTGAGCAGCTTGCAGCTCAAGTTCCCGGGGCTGTGTGCTCTCCGACTAACTTCCGACTAACTCACCTCTAACTTCTGCTTGCGCTGAAGCACACCCGCATCATCCTCTAACTCTAGGGGGCGCTTTCTAGAAAACGACTCACTTGAGGGCACTCAAAGACTCTCAGTGTTAAGTCTGTACTTTGCCATCAAGAGCACCTCAGGCTGGGCGGTGGTGGCGCACACCTTTAATTCCAGCACTTGGGAGGCAGAGGTGGGCGGATCTCTGTGAGTTCAAGGCCAGCCTGGTCTACAAAAGCTTGTTCCAGGACAGGCTCCAAAGCTACAGGAAACCCTGTCACAACCCGCCCCCCCCCAACCACCAAATAAAATAATAAGAGCCCTTCAGATGTTACAGAAAACGACATTTGATTCCATCTGTGGACGATCTGCTTAATGCCTTCTCATTTCTAAAATACAAACAAACAACAAATCCCCAAACCCAAAGGTTAAGATGCTGTTAAATGCATGCTCACACAAGGGGTGCAGATGGGGTCCTGAGAACAGGAAGTACTCTCTGTGTGACAGCTACAAAGGGTTAAATATAGAATTCCAGGCTCAGTGATGAGTTTGGGACGCCGAGCTGAGAAGCCACTGGTGGAGGTCAGAGCTGTTGCCAAGGACGACTTGTGTGGGCTGCTCTCAGTGTCTTGTCTGGTCACTATTACAGTCTCCACGTCTCTGAGAGTTCTCTGGAAACTATAGGAACTTCCCAATGTCCCCACCACCTGCCTAGCACTGCCTCTGGAGATAGCAACTGCTTCTGCTTCTGTACTGACTTACAAATCCACGTGGCTTCCCCTAGCTGGCAAACTCTAACCCGGATCGGCTGGAAACACGGGTCTTGGGCTTCGAGAGACTACCGCATGCTTATCAGATGCAAATGTGCCACGGTACTTGGTTGTTCTTATCCTCTAATCTCTGGGGTCAGAGTTCATCTTCCACTAGGTGACATTACAATGTCTGCTTACCCGAATGAAGGCAGGATTTTCCAGAGCCGGGTCCTCTTTGCTTTGGTCAGGTTGCCAAGGCATCTGGGAGCTGAGCTGCTTCTCCAGCTGGAGGGTAACCGATGCCTTGTTCTCAGAGTATTTTACTACTGTGATAGAAACATAAAGATTCTTGTTTATGAAGAACCAGGAACATTTATGTGTCTTTTAAAGATGCCCCTGGCCATACATCTG
Source organism: Dicrostonyx torquatus (assembly GCA_028555095.1). NCBI lineage: Eukaryota > Metazoa > Chordata > Mammalia > Rodentia > Cricetidae > Dicrostonyx > Dicrostonyx torquatus. The sequence continues at coordinate 1,845,483 of JAQHUG010000343.1, read as the reverse complement.
CCCCATTGCTATGTTTGGCATTTCTATCCCTCAGTGATAGTTGTTAAGAGCCACTGGGCCTGATTTCATGCTCAATGAGCCATTTCACTGTTTTCTGCTTATGGCCAGAAAAGCCCACAGCGTCCAGCGTGCACTGAAGCATCCCACCCATACCCCTATTTCCCACCCAGCATGTGAAGTGGTGTGTGAGGAAGTGGAAGGAATGGCAAAGAGGGCTGCTGGGGGCTGGAGTTCTCAAAGGCCACTAAGTTGCTCGTAGGTAGATTCCTGCAGTCTTTCAGGTGTCTTGCTTCCACCAGCATTAACTGCCCAACTAGATGGAGCCAGGTCTCATACAGCTCCAGGCAAGAAGCCTGCCGTGTGACCTGACTTGTGATGGAGCAGCTGAGGGATCAGAACCCCAGCCCTGGATCTGAGTGTATGTGCGTGCTAAAGGGAGAGGTTCTGAGATTCCTCGGGGATGCTGGTGGTTCAGGGCTGTGGATGCTGCAGAGAGCTGGCAAGCTCTTTCTGCCCCGTGTGCCACAATAACCCCTACTGCACCCACAGTAGATGTGAAGGAGAGACAGAAACATCCCACTGGAAAAGCGAGAGCCTCTAATGCACTCAGGCATCACATGTTTGGACCTTCTTACCATCAAAGCCCCTACTGCTTCCATGGGTGCCTTTGTCCTTTGTCTCGATTAGAAGGACTGAAGGATGAGGCTGTGTTATTTCCTATATCTCTGTTTTCCTAGATACTCTAAGTTGGGTCCCATGAGCTATATCCTTCCAGCCCAATCTGGTTTACCACCTGTTTTAAAATACCCCATGTGTATTCACCTGTATATACACTGTCTATAACTACTTCCATGTGGAACAGGACAGTTGTGAGAGAGGCCTCTAGGGCCTATAAAGGTGAAAGTATTTACTACCTAGTTCTTTGACAAAGATCGTTTTATCGACCCCCCGCTATTTAGAAATACGATTGATTTCTTACTACAATGCCTCAATCCCAATTAAAAACAAATTGCCTCTTTTAAAGATTTGTTTGCTGGGCTGAGGACTCCAGTAGTGAAGTGCTTGCTGCCCAGGCATGGGGACCTGAGTCTGCACCCCCAGCAGCGATAGAAAAGCCATGCATGGCAGGTGTACATCTTTAATCCCAGAGTTTGGGGACAGCCGCAGATCCTCGGGCCTCTTGTGCCAACAGTTAGCTCTGCTCATGTCTCAAAAAATAGAGAATGACAGAGGAAGATTGGCCTATGATCTCCACACACATGTTCATGGTGAGAACCCCACCATACACACACATGCACACACTTCTTCGTAGTCCTTGTGTTTTGTTGGTGGTGGTATTGAAAAGTACCTGTTAATACTGATTTTGACTAGACCTGAGTTCTAGACACACAGAAAAACTTCCAGAGCTCAAAATGAAATTTCCACAGTACTAAATGCTACAAAGAAATATCACAGGCAACCCAGTCAGAGCATCAAGAATTACTTTCACAGCAGGGAACATGGCTCTGAGCTATAATGAAGCTAAATGATCATTTCAAATCTTTAGTAGCCTCTGCTTGGTGAAAACTGTTAAGAGGAGAGGTGAGCTAGCAAGTTCATCAGATTTCCTCCGACCTTCATCTTCTGAGTGTGTCTTCCTGGCTGAACTCAGGGCGACTCTGGGATTCCAGTCTAGAGTTCAGCTGTGCAGGCTCTCTAGGTAAGATGGCGTCTCTGCTCCAAAAGGACTCCTGACCCAGCTTCCCTGCTCTCCATCCCGCGCTTCCTTCCAGGCACACTGTCTGTCCTGTGGCTGGGCCCCCTTAGTAGGCACAGGCTTTTGCACTTGAATCTCACCCTGGCTTCTCATCTTGAACATGGTTGACTCCCTAACTTGTCTCTTACGTCATACTCTTTCACTTCCAGGATCATGAGTACACAAATATATTACACTCTTCCAAAGCCATCATGGAGATCTCAGCACATTGAAATCTTAGCCCTACTTGGTATTTACTTTGATATATAAAACCATTATTTTGAAAATCGCTGTGCTTGTGTTCTTAATTAAACAATCCAAGTTTTGGTATTGTAGTGTTGGCCATATAAAGTGTTATTGATGTCGTCTGATATCTTGTACAGTTAATTTTTTTCATTGATTTTCCTGTCTTGTTTTAAACCGCCATGTGTTTACCCACACAGTGGTTGTAGCTTGCTTCACTCCCACACTGAATTTATAGAATTTTACAATCATTACAAGGCTGAATTTCCTACCTATGAGCAAGATACCATGTCCTTTTCATTTACCTACTTTTTTTCCTTTTGGTGAAATTAAACATTTCAAAAAAATGTGTACTTCTTTGCACTTACTCCTGTTTCACCATTGCTCTCAGGGGTTGTCACAAATGAAAGATTATGTTTTTACTGTTGTAGTTGGCTATTGTTTCAGATGGAAAAGTTCAATGAATTTAATTTCTTATCACCAATAATGTTGTTTTCAAAATATTTTTCTATTTATTTCAAGATAGTATTTTCTGAAATTCTGGCAAACACCGACACCTTAGGTATTGTCTTAGTTTGGGTTTTCATTGCTGTGAAGAGACACCATGATCAAGGCAACTCTTAAAAGGAAACATTTAATTGAAAGGCTGGCTTACAGTTTCAGAGGTTTAGCCCATTGTCATCAGGGTGGGGAGCATGGTGGCGTGCAGGCAGAGGTGGTTCCGGAGCTGAGCATCCTGAATCTTGCAGGCAACAGGAAGTTGACTGAGACACTGGGTGGTATCCTGAACATAGGAAACCTCAAAGCCCACCCCACACTGACACACTTCCTCCAACATGGCCATACCCACTCCATCAAAGCCACACTTCCTAATAGTGCCACTCCCTATGAGATGATGGGGCCAATCACATTCAAACCACCACAGGTGTCCGTGTCACAGTTTTAGCCGTACTGTGGGGATTCTTTCAATATAGATATGGCATCCTAGCCGTACGTCACTAAGATTTTTTTTTCAGTTAAAAAAAAAAATCATGAATAGGCTGAAATTTTTCAAATGGTTTTTGAACATGTATGACCTTGAACTTATTATATAGCTTCCCCTTTTGTTTTTGAGATTATAATATAATGACAACATTCCCTCCTTCCCTCCCCACTTCCAAGCCCTCCTATATATAGCCTTCCCTGCTCTGAACTTTTTAAACAAATATGGTGAATTATATTTATTAATACTATGTATTATATTAATAATAGATACATTAGAAATTATATATTCTATAAATTATATAAGCACACATCTTAGGACAGAGCCAGTTTGCATACTGGAGTCTTCACTTGGTTCAGGTATAATGTTCTTTCGCACCCTGCCCAATTATAGCCACTAAATGACACTTAGGACTTTCCCGTCCACGTCCGTGAGCCACCTTGGTGTTCTCTCTCTTGGTGTTATCTGGGTCAGACCTTTGTTCTGACTTGGCAGGAAAATTCTTGCCACAGCCCTTTTCCCTCTTGCTGTGCTCTGGGGAAGGTTAAATGGTATTTTGATGATTATTTCTCCAAAGCTTTAAGGAATTCCTTATGAAGTATCTGAGGTCGTGCTACTTCTGGGGGCTTTTATGATTTGGGTGACTTTTTCAAGTTATGTTTTCTGTCTTTTCCGAATGCAGTTTTGGTACCTCGTCCTTTAAAGTTTCGTTGTTGTTATTAAATATGACAGAATTTGATAGGAGCATTCTTATTTCCCATTTTTCAGGTAACCACTAATGACAAAAAATGTATGGGTAGGATATTTCTGATTTCTCAGTGTCCCTGCTGCCTCTCTGAGAGGGAGGAAAAGCAGCTGGGAACAGAGGTGAGCAGTGGTCTGCTCTTCACTCTGAACTATTAGCTTCTCCTCAGGTTCATCTGTGTCCCTGACCCCGGGGACAGCTGTGTTCCCTGCAGGGTTAGGCTTGGACAGACAAATTCCACTTGAAACCAGATTGAAAATCTTCATCCAGTTTCTGTGAAGTGTTTGGAAGTCCCTTAAAAACCAATTTTAAGTCTCTCATATTGTTAATTTTTATTAACACATTGGAAATTGACACTATAATTGTAAATATTTGTGAGATAACAGAGTGGCATTTTAAAACATGTACTCTGTGCAATCAGATCAGTGGAACTGGTTATCTATAAGCCATTTCTTTCTGTTGGAAACATTAAAAAATCTTACCAATTTTGAAGCATCTCATCTAAAATGAGCTCTGTGGACTATTGCAGAGCTAGTCATCTTTGTTTCCACCACAGCAAACAAAAAAGGCTGAAGGGACAGGAGAAGAGTCTTTTGGTGTCAGTAGCAACAGATGAAGCCTCAGTCGGCAAACTTCCTAAGTATTGTGGGCATAATACATTTCTCCCTTTACACTGCCCCACCGCGCTGAAGAGGCAAGTTTTACATCACCTATCCAATTTTAATGTACAAACTAAATCTCCCAGAAGCCTTGTTAAAAGGCAGGTTTGGAGCCTGGCGGTGGTAACCACGGTCCGTGCCTTTAATTCCAGCACTTGGAAAGCAGAAACAGGTGCATCTAGGAGTTCAAGGCCATCTGGGTCTACACGGTGAGTTTCAGGATGGCCAGGGCTACACAGAAAAGCCCTGTCTCGAAAAATCAAGGGAGAAAAAGAAAGGAAAACAAAAAAAGAAAGAAAGAAAGAAAGAAAAGGCAGGTTTGGATTCTGTAATTCTGGGCTTAGGCTCAGGACTCTGCACTTCTGGTCTAGGCTATGCTGAACTGACTAGAGTGGTGTGACTCAGTGCCACGTGTAACAGGTTACACACCCACCCCACCGTGGGATCTTGTCATGTTTTGGGCAACATCCAAGGTGAAGGACGTGCACATAGAGCAACAGACGTTTTAGGCTCACGTGGCTTGTCTTTAGGTTTAGTGCTCAAGTTGGCTTCCCCACAGTCTCCAACTGACTCTCTGTGTGCTCTGCACTACACAAATCCAAACCCAGCTTCTGAGTCGGGAACTAAAACTGACTCTTCATCTACATGTGATTGAGTGGCGGTTTTGTGAATGAAAAGTAACTTGGTTTCTTACTGCACCAGACAGACACACACCACCATCTTTGCCAGAGATGGAGAAACAACCGGATGAATTAATTCCAAATCCCAAAGCTGAACACGTGGTTTAGAAGACAGGTAGGAGCCTCCAATATCAGTGTTTCCTGGAGATGTTGAGGAGGTGAGTGATTCCCATTGGAAACTGACTTCTCCATCTGCATCCGAATCGGGAGTAGAAGCGATGAAAGAAAAGAAAGGACAACAACTGGTCACCTTGTTGGGAGCAGTTTCCCCACTAAGAAAGTGACATCTTAGAATCTAGGCTAGCCACAAAGAGGAACAGAAATGCAGTTATCTGGCTGCTCTTTTTAAAGAGCTTAAAAAAGGAACGCTATTTTGGGTTTCTTTGACTAGAAAAGGTGACTGAGATGTAGAGAAGTCCAGGTAAAAGGTGCTAGTGAAGCGTGTTTAGACAGCAAAAGACCTCAGAATGAGGGCAGAGGGCGGGGGAACTGAAGCGGAAAAGAGCGGCTTGCTAAAGAGAGCCCCCACACAGCAGAAGCTGGACTAGCACTGCCTCCAGGAAGACCTGTCCTCTGGAGGGAAAGATTGGCCCCAATTCTACAATAAGCCCCAAAAGACTCCAAAGGGTCTGGGACACAGGTTTCAGGAAGGGTCAGAGCTCCAGCAGACCTCACGCACAGATGCACCGGGACGTGTAGCAGCTTCCACTGGGATGGTTCGGGGCGCAATGCTCACAGGGTGGATGTGCCTGTGGTTTCAAGAACGTGGCAGGTGTGGGGCTGGTACTGTTCTGCTTGGAGCTTCTCTGCCTGTCGAAACTTCCAAATCCAATCACAGTGGAAACAAAGGAGCATGAAAAGACAAGAGGCTCATGGGGGGTTATTTGCCAAAGAACCATGACAAGAAGAGAATTTCCTGAGTGTGAAAAACCTGAAATGCAAGGCGGGGAAAATAAGCAACAGATGCAAAAGAGGAATTTACAGAAGAAGTGCTAGAAGAGCCTTTTAAGCAAACAAAAATACCCAACTGCTCTCAAGGATTAAAAATGCAAGGTAAAACTAAATTCCTATTTAACTTAAATTGGCTTGAATTAAACCAATGTAAAAATGCATTATGCTGAAAATATGGGGCATCCATGTATTTCTGGCAAGGCAGAAATTGAAAAAGACTGGAGAACACCTTTTAATTATTAAAAACATTAAAAGCTCATATGTATATATGTATGCATATGCGTATATATACACACTGTTGACTCAGTTTTTATGAAATGTTCCTGCAGAGACAAATATATGTATGCACAAAGATGCTGAGTGTATGTGTGTCCTTGAGAATTGTTTGCAGCCTGAGACCAATTACAGTGCCCAACTACTGGAAGCCGGTTGAATTAATTATGGTATTTTCACATAATAGAATGCTGTGAAGTTATTAACAGTGAGTAAGACTTGTGCTAACAGGACATACCTTAAAGATAAATAGCTAGTCAGAACACAGTGGAGAACAGTGTCATAGAATATACAGTTTGTGGCTCCATTGTAGTATGGTGAATTCATTTGTACCCATGCCTTGCCTTGGATATTTCTTAGGCTCTATTTCAACACATCCACTGCCTGCCTCCCCCTCCTCTAGCTTGATCCACTCCCATCATGGCCATTTTTCTACAAGCTTCCCAAACACAAACTTCTTCTCAAGCAGAACTGTGTGTCACGTGGCACCTGCCTGTTTTATTTATTTATTTTGGTTTTTCGAGACAGGGTTTCTCTGTGGCTTTGGAGCCTGTCTTGGAACTAGCTCTGTAGACCAGGCTGATCTTGAACTCACAGAGATCGGCCTGCCTCTGCCTCCCGAGTGCTGGGATTAAAGGCGTGCGCCACCACCGCCCTGCACCTGCCTGTTTTAATAAGCTCGTGCTATTGTGGCGAGTACCACAGGATGGGTGGGTTAGATAGCAGGTGTTCTGGAGGTTGAAGGCTCAAGATTAAGGTCTAGGTCAATAGTGAGCGCTCTCCTCTTGGGTGTCAGGAACCCGCCTTCTCTTTGTATCCTGACACTGTGGAGAAAAGTGCTGGAGAGAAAGTGGTTGCTCTTCCTCTTTTTTAAAAAGATGAGCATCCGTTCAAGGGAGCCTCACCTTTGTGATTGCATCACAGCCTAACTGACTTGGGAGGTGATGGATGCTGTGAATATGTTTTATTGCCATTGGTTAATAAAGAAACCGCTTTTGGCCAATGGCTTAACAGAGTAAATAAAGCAAGGCTGAAGGAGATACATACAGAAAGCAGGCAGAGTCAGGGAGAAGCCATGTAGTTGCTTGCAGGAGATAGACACCTCTGCAGGAGCCTGACAAAAGCTTGCTAGTAGGCCATGACCTTGTGGTGATGCACAGATTAATGAAGATGGGTTAGTTTAGGATATAAGAGCTAACCAGAAATACACTTAAGCTATTGGCCAAACAGAATTGCAAATAATATAATTTCTCTACATTTATTGCAGGACCAGGAGGGACAAAAGCCTCCCCCAACACCTAACTCCAAGACCTTACCTCCAAATATCTTCACACTGGGAATGTTAGGGATGCAACATGAAGTTTCAGAAGGACAATTGTTCAGCTGGTAGCTTCGCCCAATAGCTCTCCTTGAGCACTGGCATTTATTTCAGTACTCATACTCCAGAAGCCTGGAAGCACAGAAGTACCTGGAATCTACCCTGACAGGAGGAGGACAGGAATGGACACTGGCATGCTTCTGGTTCAGCCCCATAGAAACAGATCGGGGCACACTTTATGAGACTGTGGTGGTTTGAATGAGACTGGCCCCACAGTCTCATGTTTGAATACTTGGTCTCTGGTTGGTAGAATTGTTTGGGAAGGATTAGGAGGTGTGGTCTTGTTGAAGGAGATATGCCACTAGGGGCAGGCTTTGAGTTTGTGAAACCCCAAGTCATTTCCAGTTGGCTTTCTGCCTGGTGGCTTTCTCTCAAGGTGTGAGCTCTTACCTACTGCTCCCGTGCTATGCCTACCTGCCAACTGCCATGTTTCTTACCATGATGGTCATGGACTCTAACTCTCTTAGTCTGCTGCTGTGAAGAGACACCATGACCAAAGAAACTTATGAAATAATGGGGGTGAGTTCATGACCATTTTGGCAGGGAGCATGGCAGCAGGCAGGCAGACATGGTGCTGGAGCAGAAGCTGAGAACTTACATGTTGAGACAACATTCATGTGGCAGGGAGAAAGAGAGAGAGAGAGAGAGAGAGAGAGAGAGAGAGAGAGAGAGAGAGAGTCAACTGGAGTAGTGTGAGCTTTTGAAACCTTAAAGGCCACCTCCACTGACACACCTTCCCAACAAAACCACACCTCTTAATGCTTCCCAAACAGCTCCACCAATTGGGGACCAAACATTTGAATATATGAGGGCATTGTCATCTAATCAACCATGCTAACCCTCTGAAAATGTAAATAAAGTCTTTCTTCAATAAGATGTATTGATCATGGTGTCCCTCATAGCCATAGAAAAGTAACTAAGACGAGATGCTTTGGAAGGTCACTTAGGAACTACATCCTGTCACTACCTAGTGGTGGTCTGCCCATTGTTCTCTTTATGTATTGACTTTTCCTCCCTTTCTGTCTTTCCTTCTGGGATTATATACTGTATCTACAGAACTGTTTGTCTTAGTTATGACTTCATTGGAAGGAAAATAGATCTTCCTGCTAGATATAAAATATGTCTCAAAAATATCAGAATTAACTAATAACCAGTATTTAATTCTTTAAAGGAAGACTTAAGTATGGGAGGAAAATCATTATTTGTTTTGTATGTATCTTTTTGTGCATGAATTACCTATGAAAGACAATTTTGTTTGTTTCTTTGTTAGGCCTGACTTTTGGAATCATACCTCCCTTGAAATGTTGACCTTGCTGGATTATCTTGACATTGCAAGTGAGGGTAGGCAAATTTCAAATATCTTTTTCTATCCTTATCAGTGATTTGCTACTTTTGTTTCACCTTTGAAGTTTATTTTCATGAATTTATGTTTTATTATCAGCAAATTTACCAGGTTATAGTTCATATCAATATTTTTGTATCAATATTTGCTTCCCTAAAGTACTAAATATTTTTAGTTTATATATTTCACTTCATTGTTGGTTTTTTCTTTTGCATATGTCTCTGTGTATACGTGTGTGTGCATGGTTGTATGTGTCTGGGTATATATCTGTATGAACATGGGAAAGTGTGTGCCACGGATGCTGGAGGCTCATAGTTACGATTCTTCAAAGCAGCGGTGAGGAGGAAGAGAAATTTAGCCTTTCACTATTCTTGAAAGTAACTTCCTTTCTCTCCTTTTGAAACTCTTAAATCTTGTGGAATACTGTGCTTTTGAGTTATTTGAAGAAGTCAGAGAGTGATTATGGATGCTCTCTGGAGACTATAACTCTCTTAGGGTGTTAGTTCCAGTTTTCTTTTTATCTCTGCCAAGGTAGATCCCTAGTTTCTGCTTGGATGTTAAGCCTGACATTCATTTACAATCCTGGCCACTTCATGTTTGTTTGGGAGGTGGGTGAAGAAGCTCTCACAGTATTTTGTTTTTGTTGTTTGACCTGAAGCCAATTATGTTTTAAATTATGTTTTATCGCCTGTATACTAGCCTAAGCCATGCAGCAGGGCAGAGTCGGTGAGATGATTAGGGCATATGACGTGTTTTCAGTATGCCCTTTGGGCCATTAACTCCTATTTTCCCCACTCCTTCTTTGTGTGATAAATGTCATGGGTATTCATGCTCTTCTGGACACATTCAATTTCTAGATATTAATTTCAGTATATTGTAATAGTTACTTTATCTGTCGCTGTGATGAAATCTCTGGCAGAAGGTTCTCAAGGGAGCAAAGGCTCATTTTGACCCACAGTTCAGAAGGAACGACTCATCATGGTGGGAAGCTTGCCCAGGGGGCAGCTCTACCATGGCTGTGGGAGTGTCATGGTGGAACAGGAGGCAGAGAGCTGCGGCCAGTGGGTGGATTTCACTTTCAAAGCTCACCCCGAGGGACTCAATTTGGTTAGCTAAGCCACATATCCTAAAGGTTTTAGAACCTTAAAACTGCTGGGGGCCAAGTGTCAAACACATGAGTGCATGGGACATTGCACATTCAAGCCTTAACAGAAATATGTGGGCTTGGAGGGACGGCTGTGCTCAGTTGTGCTCACAACATCTGGATGGGTGGATGTCAGCACATCTGCTCCCCAATTGTTCTGTCCAATGTGGCCTTCAGGGCTTCTTATCTGCCCCAGGGGGACACTGAGGGATTCAGAGACAGACCTCTAGGACCTCTTCAAGGGGGCAAAGTGCCCGGGCTGGCATGTCAGAGTGAAATGGTTTCAGAGCGTTCATTCCACAGGATAAATGACGTTCATAGAATATGGAAATTGCCAACGCCAAGAAGAAAGTAAGTACCATTCAGATGCGGAAGTGCTGAGATGTAACTTTGCTCTTAATCTTTCTTCATCTGCAGTGTTTCCTTTTGAAGATACGTGTATTCCCAGAGGCATGAATGTCAGGAAAATTTGGAGATTTATTTTTCAAGTTTTATCCAGATATGAAATGACTACTTAGGACTAGGGTCCTAATGAAAGAAAACTTCTCTCCATCCTCATTTTTTTTCTTGTAGCTGCTGATAACCATCAAGGGTCTTCAGTGGAAATCATAAACTATGGCAGGCAGATAGAATGCACTAGGGAAATTTGACATGAAATGCTAAGACCAGCCATTTAGCTAAAAATGATCAGAGGCGGACCCACAGTGCTACAGCATGTGCCCATTAGCTATTTATTTTATTTTATTTTTGGTTTTTCGAGACAGGGTTTCTCTGTGGCTTTGGAGCCTGTCCTGGAACTAGCTCTTGTAGACCAGGCTGATCTCGAACTCACAGAGATCCGCCTGCCTCTGCCTCCCGAGTGCTGGGATTAAAGGCGTGTGCCACCACCACCCGGTCCATTAGCTATTTATTTAATAATGTTTTCTTTGGGGCTTTAGGATGTGGCTCAGTGATGAAGTACTTGTCTACTATTAGACCTCAGGTTTCATCTCCTGCCCTAGAGTAAACAAATAAATAAGGATTTGTTTGCCAAGCAAATGTATTCTGAATCTTCATTATGTGTCCCATGGCACTAGAAAGACAGCTCTCGTGGCATTGTCTTAGTCCACTCAACAAGCATGTATTGAACAACCGTGATGTGCCACATGCTGTCCTCAGTTTGGTGTGGGAAACCGCTGGGAGCCCCTATGGTCATCCTGGGAAGTGGCCCGTGTTCTCTTCTGGCAAAGATGTGCATCAACTGTCTTCTCTCCCAGGCTGTCCACTGAGGCCCTAACCTGAGGTGGGGACTTTGGGAGATCATGAGGGTTAAATAAGGCCACGAAAGGGCCTGGATCTCTCAAAACAGAATTGGAGGCTTTAGACCCAGAGAAGTGGGACTGGAGAGATGGATCAGTGGTTAAGAGCAATGAACTTAGAGAGGACCCAGGTTAAGTTCCCAGCATTCACCTGGTGGCTCACAATCATCCATAACTCCAGGTCCAGGGGCCCTCTTACAGCCTCTGAGGGCACCACGCGATACACATAAATATATGCAGACAAAACATATATACACATAAAATAAAAACAAACAAATCAATTTTTAGAAAGGAAAAGCAGGAGGTAGAGCTCTCCCCCTCTTTCTTCCCCGTGCCCTGCTTTTGTTAATCTGCCCATGCCGTGGACTCTTGTTACAGCGATCCAAACGGGCTAGTACAGGGGAGTCCTTACTTCAAGAATCTATAAACCAGCTAGTTTGCTCATTGAACCTTCACCGTAAATGTCTAGACTCCTCGTGGTGACCATCTGAGGAAAGACCCACTAAGCCATTCATTCGCTTTGTCCTGCATTGGTGTGCAGTTGGTCCTGCAGCTCTGAAACGATTCTATTGGCCATTTCTCTAGCTGTGGGTTCACTGGGAAGGAAATGTGTTGCTAATCAGCATAGCATGATAAAGTTCAGTGCAAACTAGCAGACACCCAGCTGTGAAACTCCACAAAGGCCCATAGTTTTGCTGAAACATCTGGGAGACACAGTAGTAAACAAGGCTGGACAATGCAACAGAAGAGAAGCGGGAGGAAAAAGAGTCCCAAAGAATTAAAAGTGGCCAGAGAGAAACATCAGTTTTGTTGGAGGATAGTTGGGACTGCAGAGTACAGGTTCTGATGTTACCTAAAGCTAGAACTGCTGTGAAGGGTAGAGAGGAGGAGAGGGGTCCCCAGAGGCACGATTTGGTTTCTCGTCAGATGGTGTGAGTAATCACTTGGTTTCTCTATCATTTGATAACATGAATTAAAGATGTGTGGCTCCTCCGCTGGGAAGCCGAGTTGAAGCGCTCTCATTCAGTCCTGTGAAGGCCTTCACTGGATTCTGTGTGTGGAACCAGATGCCAGTGATGACCTCGTGTCTGCAGCCTCACACCACCTTATTGTAGCCAGCAGCTGAATGCCACAGCAAGCAAACCCATGAGCAGTGTTGCTCCTGTCTCTGCTTCAAGAGACTGAGTTTTTTGGTTACCCTCAAGGTAACTTGGAAGATGGAAAATCCTTTCCTCCCAACGTCGCATTTGGTCATGGACTTATTATAGCAACAGAAGGCAGAGTATTCCAGTGTCCTGCTTGTCCTGGAAGCTTATTCATAGAATCCTCCAGTGCTCATCCTGTGTTTGGCGTTGCAGTATAGTGTCCTCAAGGACCATCGTATTGTTACAGATTGGAGGGCAATGATGAAGTCTCTGAGTAAGGTGGCACATATATCAATGATACCATGAGATGGTCTGTCCTTTACTTTGGGAAGGTGGCCCATTAACTTCTTCATCTTAAGTTTTGCTGGATTAATGGCTACTGTTAATAAATCAAACAGGATTCGGTAGAACGATGCAGAGAATCTCAAATAAGTAACAATTATGTGGAATCAACACTGCCTTAAGTCCATCATTCTTTGATCAGGTGTCACAAGGGACAATCCAATCTTCTCATAGCACAATTAACACTCTACAGTACAGTGACCAGCTTTGCAAAGGGGTAGCAGTAATAAAACATCTACATACAATCTACACTTTACAAAGACATTTGAGAAGCATGTTTTTCTTTCATATTAAAAGCATAAAATCTCTTTCAAGTAGGCAAGATAATGAGTTACCATTTTCAATGGATGAGGACATAAAGATGTTGACTTGTCTCTGATGATACAATGGTGCTAACTGGAGGATCCCTGTCCTCTGGATGCACCCTTCCCTGCCACCCAGGATTTCAGACTCACAGCAAGAAAAGATGCAGGATCCACGACTGGAGTGTGCACGTGTGAAAGTTTGCTGCTAGGCTACCCACAGCATATGCAAAGAACCGTCTGCTAAAAGAAGGTCATCGAGGAAGCAGAACTCCTTTCTTGGAAGGGAGCCTTGAAAAGGATGAATGGTACCCACAAAGCACTCCAGAGACCTATTCACAGAGGCCTGCTTTCCAGAGCCCCCTGCTTGCTAAGGCTGGCTGGAGGTAAGCACACTGGTAGCCAATGGATGACCATCTCCAAGAGGCTGGAGTCCTGCTGAGGCCTTTTCATCACCATGGAAACCATTTCCACTTTGCCTCCCAGGTTCCAAGTGCTCCATGTGGCATGAGAGCCATTAGTGCAACTGAGGGGTGGGGTGGGGTGAGTCGGAGCCCTCTGCCTTGTGACCTCTGCCTCTTTGCTTTGGCCTCAGATATCACAGACCTCTTGTGGTTGTCAAACTTATTGTCACTAGAGGTCCTTTTATGGACAGCTATAAACATCATCCTCCGAAGAAGTCTTTTCTGCTGCTGAGGGTAGGGAAACCCCGAAGCACTCGTATGAATGCTAAGTGCTAACGAATGCATACAAATTCAGTCAGAAGCCTAAATATGCCTTGGAATTGAGAGAGAGGATAAATACTTGTAGACACCTAGAAGGCCCTGTTTGTCAGCCTCCAGTCTCCATGGAGCTTAGACGGAGCTATGGAGACACTGTCATCCCTCAGCCATTCTGAACTGACATGGCAATGGCACCACCTTCCTTGCTTTCCCTTGTTCTACACTTTTGTGATAGTCGAAAGAATGGAGCAGCTGGAGTCTAGGCAACTATGAGACAGATGTACAGACAAGAAAGACACACGGACAGAGTCACATGCAGCATGGCACATCTTAGATAGTTCAGGCCTGGAAACATGACCAGGATGAACAGAATAAATGGATGAGAAACAATTGCTTTTAAGACATATTAATACACACACACACACACACACAAGCATGGTGAAAGAAAATAAACAAAAAGAACAAACTCACAGATTACCGGTTGCTTAGATTTTTTAAAAAATCTGATGACACTATTTTTCCATATTGCTGATGTGTGTTTGTGTGTGTGTGTGTGTATGCAAGTATATTTCTGGGTATTGAACCTAGGACATTAAACAAACTAAAAAATATTCTACCACTGAGCTATAACCTGGCCCCTTGCACACACACACACACGTGTATATATACACACACACACACACACACACACACACACACACATATATATATATATATATATATATATATATATATATATGCCTTGCTCCATTGAGTCAGTCTTTCCTGGAACTTGTAGCTCTTGTTGATTTGGGTAGCCAGCAGTCAATGAGCCCCAGGGGTCCTTCTGTACCCACCCCAATTACTAAAGGTAAGGTTAGTGCAGAACTAGGCACAAATAATCACGTGGGTGTGGGGAATCCCAACCCAGGTCCTCATGCTTCCAAAGCAAGCAGTTACCATGCAGTCACCCGTCCAGTCACCCTATCGTTGTGTTGTTGAGATAGGCCTGAACTCACAGTGCATCTGGGAACTTGAACTACTGATCCCCTGCCTCTACCTCTCAAGTGCTGGGATTGGAAGCCAGCACCACCACACCTGGCTTTTGCAGCGCATCCTCCCAGAGCATCCGCTGCAGTACATCCTCCTGCTCCTATGAAGGTTGCAAAGTACGCCAACACTGATTTGCTGCCTTTGGGACATAATTGGCAGCTGTGTGTCTTTCTAACCAGATGTCAATTTAGTAGTGAATTGAACATAGCTGTAGCAAAATACAAAATTCAGTTTCGCCTTGGGGTAGAGAGCCTGAAGTCAAAACAACCATTTGTTTCCAAATTGACTCAAATAACCGGTTGTTCTCCAGACAGAAGAAAACAATTGTTTGAATGAATTGTTCAGGAAAAGGGCTGCTGCGGAGTCCCAGAGCAGCCTCTAAGCCAAGGCTGCCTGCAGTCTGCCTTTCTTCCCTGCAGACCCCCTCTCAATGGCACCAGTCTTTTGTGATTGTCAGATGAGCCCACTAGAAGCCCTGAATGGTACAGTTGTCTTCCCTGCCAGCTCCTTCCCTCCTAACTAAGACTCGCTATGCACAAAAGGGGAAAAGCGCAGTAAGTGGGAAAGCCATAGAAATGAAGATAACCAACAGCTCGATTTAAATATGCCTTTTCAACTTGGCGCTTTATTTAAGAATTCCAGCTCAGAGCTTAGAGACATTGTGTTTTCTTGAGCCATCCAGGAAATCATATCAGTTACAAGAGGCTAACTCTCTCCAGCCACTTACTTGCAGGCCTATTTAACTGGGAAGATAAAAGACTACATTAGGCTGCTGTACTTTGTCCTGAGTGGGACCCCATCTCAGTTCTCCTTAAGCACCCACATTCTCTTTTTCCTCCAGAGACCTATTAATTTCAGACATGGCTCTTATTTAAAATGTGATTTAGTAGAAGCACCATTTTTTGAATATCAGAATGCACTATCTAAGCTAATTGCCCTTTGGGTGCAAAGCAATAAATCCAGCATGGCAATTCTACCCTTGTGAGGAGTCAAACCTAACCCTCACCCAGAGGGGAGTCACATAAGTATGTGTTTGATATGGCATTGTGACTCAGGTATGAGGGCCGAGACTCTACCCTCAAGAACTGCATCACTCCAGCATGGGCAGTCAGTCCTTCTCATGTTTACTACTTTGCCTTGTGGCACTTTGACCTGTGAGAATGTCAGCCTACTTAGAGCAATGGGCTGGTGATTAGATGAAAATGCTCACCTGTACATGAGTCACTCTGACGGTTACAAAGTGTGTCAAAGTTAACTGAAGGTTGCCTAAACAAGACCAGAGCAAAGACACCCGCAGCTGACATGCCAGCATGGTTGGGGCCAATCTCACAGAGCCCTGTGGTGGGATTTCAATCTGTTTAACAATGACTTTTGGGGCAGCAAGCCCTAGGGCATGGTCTTGTCTGCCTCTGACACAGTTTAAAAACTGAGGGAGAGGGTTGGGACTCTCTCACTCTTGGCTCTCTTAGGTGGTCACAGCGGAGCAGGCAGTGGAGAGACAGCCTGCAGCTGGTGCTCTTCAGTCCTGGGTAGAACGGACTGGACGAAGGCTGCTAGGTCAGTGGCAGCGTCTAATTGCTTCTGTATCAGGGAGTGTTTGTCCCTATCCTCTACCTAAATAAATTCTTGAGACCCTTTAACAGAATCTTGTGGTCTCACGTAACAGGGTCCCATCCCTAGATGAACAGCTTCAGGCAATTATTGACTGCACAGAAAGGGAAACTCTGAGCCGGGCAGTGGTGGTGCACGCCTTTAATCCCAGCACTTGGGAGGCAGAGGCAGGCGGATCTTTGTGAGTTCGAGACCAGCCTGGTCTACAAGAGCTAGTTCCAGGACAGGCTCCAAAGCCACAGAGAAACCCTGTCAAAAAAAAAAAAAAAAAAAAAAAAAAAAAAAAGAAAGGGAAACTCTGTCTTTCCAGGAATGAGCCCCCTCATTATCCAATAGGAAGGGTCAGGTCTCAAAACATATATGTACAAAAACACTATTGACATGAATATATACAAATACAATATATGTGTGTAACACCCGTAGTTAAAGAGAAAGATACCATAAAGATGAGAGAGAGCTGGGGAGGGATGGTGACATGGAAGGAAATAGAGGAAGGGTAGGGAGGGGGAAATGATATAAATAATACTCAAGTGTGAAATTCAAAAAAATTTAAAAAGCATATTGTGGTTAACATAAAATTCCTTGAGAGGCTCAAATGACCAAACATGGTAGATGTCAAAGGAAGGGACTCCAGAAACCCGATCTGTCCCATTGTTCTCTCTTTTTAATTTTCTCTTTGCCTCCCTCCTTCCAACCACTCTTCACCATTTCCATTTATGAACATAGCTTCCAAATCTGTGACGGACCTACCCACCCCCCGTCTTGCATTACATTAAGCAGAAATGACTGACATTCAGTATGAGGCCAAGGAAGTCGTTGACAATACAGAAGCAGTGGGGAATGGTGGGAAGCCAGGTTCCCATGCCTCTTGAGGCAGGTGATGAGTCTGAAATAGATCCTGAGTAGTCAGTGGGACCAGAGGGGCTGGAAATTTCATGCTGGAGCCATCTACTAAGATATATGTAGTCATTTAATGTTTTATTTACTACATTAGCAAAAAAAAAAAAAAGAAAAAAAGAAAGAAAAAGAAATTTGCCGTTAAGTAGCAACAAACTGTTGGCATATAAATATGTACTCTGGCTATATTTTTATAGAAGTCAAGTCCCCATTTCTAATAGAATTAGCATAATAGATACATAGAGACCTAGAAATTCTACTTGTAGGAATTCATAGCTCAGGTCCATGTGTGTAGGCAGCTCTCCCTTATAGCTCTGTTTATTGCAGCTACGGACATAAAGAGTACAGGCAAACGGTAAAGTAAATGGCACATCGTGTAACATGGGCTGTAAGCTTTTAAAATGATGTGGTTCTATCAGCACTGTGAGAGTTGGACCATTCCTAGCATCAGTTATCTATTGCTATGGTAATAACATGTAAAGCACCATCCAAAACTCAGTTGCTTAGCATAAGCATGTAGCTCCTGATGATTTAGACTTCGCAGTTCCGTGCTTGCTTATGAGACTGCAGTTTAGCTGGATGTTGACCAAAGCAGTCGGAGGAGAATTTCTTTCACGCTCGCCACCAAATGTGCTGTGGTACTTTCATGGGTGCCCATATGCTCTGGCTCCCCTTGGGTTGGCGCAATGTGCCGTCCTGGCTCTGGTCTGGGGCTCGCCCCTCCATGAGTTACTACCTTCATTCTGGAGATGACCCCTGCCTCGAGTCACCTAGTTTTGTTCTCTGTTGTCATTTCTTTTTTTAAAAAAAAAAATGTGCTGCAATGTCTTGTACCTCAACAAAAGTTCCCTGTTAACCAACAGACACATTTTCCTCGCGGAAAGAAGTCCAGTTAGCTGTGCTGCCTCTCTGTGCTTCCTAACCTCCTTCCTTTCTCAACCCCGCTGAAGGCAGGTATGCTCTCTACCAATCACTACTTCTCCTGTTGCTGTGGTGATTCGCTTGTGGATTCTCCCTCCTCAGCTCGTAGTAGCATTTGGCACAGGGGCCATTCTCATTCTCTAAAAAGCCTTCCTTGTTTGGATGCTGAGAAACCACTGTCCTTGTTCCATGCTCACTTTGCTGGTCATGACTGCTTATTTTGTTTGACCAGATCCTCATCCTCCTAATCTTAGACTTCTGGAAAGTTCTAGGACTCAGTCCTTAGGTCTCCTTTCTTCTCTTTCACAACTTGTCCTGGGCAAATTCATTTGGCCCTAAACATTAACTTTGTTTTCTCTCACTTTGTTTCGTGTGTGTACACACATGTGTATACATGTATGAATGCACACATGTCTTTGTGTACATGTGAAGGCCATTTTTATTTTGCGACATAGTCTCTCATTGACTCTAGAGCCAACGATTGGTCTGGACTGGGTGACTAGTGAGCTCCAGAGTCTCCCCTCTTCCAACTCCTCAGTACTGGGGTTGTAGGTACTGTGCCAAGGAACTTGGCTTGTCTCATGAGCACAGGGGATGCAATTCAGGTTCTCAGGCTGTGGCAGGCTCTTTGTCATCTCACTAGACCCAAGCCCTATCGTTTTAAAGGCCAACACCATGTTGATGAACCTCAGATATCTTCAGCTATTCATTTTATGTGAAATATTGCCTTTCTTGAGAAAAATGCAATAAATATCCTTATTCATAGTATTGATTTTACTTCTTAGAAGTAGATGGAAACATGCAGGCCCTTTTCAAATCTCTAGATATTAGTAAGTGGCTCTTAAGAAGACAGCAATATGTCAGATTTACACCATAAGTACAGGAAAGTATATTGCCCACCCCCAATTCTGCCAAAATCGGTATTCTCATTTCATTTTTATGTGCCTGATAGATACAAAGACGTATCAGTATCTATGAACCGGTTTATAACAATACAGCTAGCATGAGCAGCAGACTACAGTATTCTAGTGAAAGGTGGTAGGAGAACCTATGTTTGGGATAACAAAACTCTCAAGTTGCAAGGAAAGAGAAGAAATGGGGAGAGGATCCTATAAACATTCCATTTGAAAAACTGTCTGAGCTTTCTAACAGACAACCTTTTAGAAATACATGAATGTCTGCTTTGGGCAATGATTCTGGTCCCTATCAGGTGCATCTGAGGGAGCAGAGACTGAGAAAGCAGAACCTCAGGGTGACGTGTAGGGAGTGGGTGAGACCCACAAGGCCCCCACAGCATCCACCCTTCCCATCTGCTAGGCTGACATTTGTGGCTTCATTTCCTGTCACCTCACAATCAAGAGTTGATGCTGGAGGCCCAGCAACCATATTCACAGCAAGCGGTATCAAAAGAAGGAATGGGTAAGAGGCAGAGTCCAGCCGTTCCTGACAGTCGTGGGAACTGTGCACACCTATTTCTCTGATAGTTCATTAATGAAACCAAGGGCGGCTTATTTTGAAAATCCAGCTGGAAATTGGGCTGCTTTTCTAGGCTGGGTCAGAAGGAGAAAGTGAAATAGGGAGGGTTCTACCACATTTGCTGTTGCATCTCAAGTAGCCATTGCTGCTGCAAGACAAGACTTGCCTATGATGGTGCTGACCGGTCCCTGGTGATGAGAGCCTATGATGGTGCTGACCGTCCCTGGTTACGAGAGGCCCTGCACAGGAACTTACTAGCATCTTTAAAAGACATTGACATAATTGATTGGGTTTACTTTTACACTCCAATTTGTGTTACTGAACCAGGGGAAATTTTGACAATTTCAGGAGTGTTCTACCAGGGAGAAGAATTGGCACAAGTGTTTATAGGTATAGCTAAGCACAAGAATAACGTATAACAATATTTATCCAGTCAAATGGCCAAGGGGCATAAACCTTACTTTAAGCAATCCAAAATAATCTCAGATTTCAGAATCTATGCATAGAGCTGAGAGTGTGACCTGTTCTGGGTGATTGAAATAAGTAAATCTCAGGCTGGCAAGATGGCATGGCAGGTGAAGACACTTGCTGTCAAGCCTGAAAACTTCAAATGGATCCCCCAGATTTACACACGTGGAAGAAAGGAACTGACTCATGTTTTGTCTCCTGACTTCTACATGTGTGTTGTGGCATACATGAGTGCACATATACATAACACACTAAAATACTAATTCATTAAAATATTGAATATCACTGTGGTTAGCCTTCATCTGGGCTGTGGAACCGTCATGTGAGCCACTGGGAGCTATTCGCCTGAAGCAGTGACCTCTTTTTACAGAGGACCGTTTATATTGCTATGTGACAATCTGTGATAACTACATTAGCATGGCCATTTAGCTGTCTACCTTCCTATTCATCCTGAGGCGGGTAGACTTTCCTCCTTCCTGCTCCTTCCTCTCTGTACATACAGTGCAGAATAGTGATCACCTACCAAAATGTTTGAATCCTCTACTAGATAGCATGCACCTTTGAATCAGAGGCCATAGTTCATCCGCCTCTATATTTATAGCATCCTGTGACTGTAATGCTGCTTAGGGATATTCAGAGGTGTTCTATGAACCATAGTGAACTGTTTGTCATCGGACCTCCGTGACGTAGGCACAGTCTCATAGCTTTCATTTTGACACCCACAGCAAAGATCACTCCATTACTTACATAGAGCAAAACGTTGATTGGTCTGGCGCTTCATCTGAAGTCCACAGAACGGGGAAAACAGAGAGAGTCAGAGCTGGGGTGTGAGTCACTCACTGAGTTCTCCTATTCCTGTCTCCTGCTCAAGAAGATTAAAGAATCAAGATGGAGGAGGCAGGACCCACAGAGAGAAAAGTGCAGGGCGTTGACAATTTGATACAAGCTGGCATGTAGTATCCATTTCTAAATTTTAGTTGGTGGAAACATTTTTGCTGTCTTCTTGCCTATCTTTCATGAGCAGGCTTCCATTGCTCTTCTGCCTGGAGACTCGGGAAGACAGTTTCTTTTCACTGAGAATGTTTGTTAGCTGACAAACGCAGCATGTTCCCCTCTAGAGATTTTCTAGAGAACAATGTGTGCAATGTAAGACTAATTAGGTAGAGCAGGGAATTCTTGTAGCACTATGAACAGACCCAGCTTTTCCTAACTACCTATCCACCTTTACGCTTTTTTGAGGGGTTTGAGGGTAGGGTCTCTTCACTGTCATTATCATCGAGTGTACCTTTGTGACTGTAAAGAGCAGTGGTGCAGTGTCTTTGGGACAACTGCAGTAAAGCTCTCTCGGGCTCGTTGGCTCTCCATGGAACTTCAACCAGGAGCACCCACTAATCAGGATGTTCAGTTATGCACATGTGCATTCATTTTCCATTTTTGAGCTTCTCCTTGGATTAAGTACTCATATAAAAGCATATAAAATACGGTTCTGTCATGACATCACCCAGGTGGCAAGGTGGAGCAATGAACACGATTGGTACAACTGGAAGACAGAATATGACGAAGATCTGAGAAAAGTGGCAGGGAGTTCAGGAGAGTAAGTAGTTCTCCAATGGAGACTCCAGAGTTAAGGAGAACTTGAGGCACTGCATATTGACTTCAAACTGGAAAGACAGTGAGATTAATGTTCTCCATGCATTTCTTTCTTTATAGAGTGCTCCCTGGCCAGGCTAAACCTCTTACCATTTTATGTCTTACATCAAAAAATCACACTCTTGGGGGACGTCCTCTATTGTCATCATAATGCTGTATATTTAGAAATGACATTTATAAGTCAGAGTTTAAAGATCTTTGAAGTAGGAGCTGTGCTTGTCTTACTTCTGGATCCCTATGAACATCATGAATATTTGTCCAAAATAAGCAGGTAGAGGGAACGGATGGATGTTCAGGAAGTCAAAATCAGGAGACAAAAGCAGAGCGCTGAGAGTCTGTGACACACATCAGGTCTCTGAGTGTATCCCTTAGCACACCTGTCCTGCAGAGGAACAAAGAAAATGAGTGCGATAATGTGCGTTGAATATCTAACTCCAGAGAAGTTTAGTCTTTTTTATTTTTTATTGGCCAATGGAAACCATTAAAAGTATGGGAATGTTTGTGCTGGAGATACATAGCTCAGTGGAAGAGTGCTTGCCAAATATGTAAAAGGTTCTAAGTTTAATTTAAAAAAGATTATAAAGAGGGCTGAAATAGCTACCACAGTAGAGTGCTTGTCTAGCATATGTGAAACAGTGGGTTCAATTGCCAGCACCGATAAATCAGACATGGCGCCCACATTTGGGATTGCAGGTGGAAGCAGGAGAATAAGAAATTCAAGGTCATATTCAGCTATGTAGTGAATTGAAGCCAGCCTAGCTTATGTTAGATCCTATCTCAAAAAATAAAAAGAAGGGAAGGAAGGAAGGAAGGAAAAAGAAAGGAGAAAGGGAAAAGAAGGAAAGAAAAAGAAAAATTAAGACAGAAGAGAAAGGAAAAAAGAGAAAGAGAGAAAGAGAAAGAGATGGAGAAGGAGAAAGAGAAAGAGAGATCGGAGCTGTGAGAATGAGAGAAAACAGCACTTCAGAAAATGGTTTAGCTTGCACAAGTTAATTGAATGAGGAGAAAAGAGTGAGGTCTATTTTTGTATTAGAGCTCTTAAGAGCAAAAGAATCAATAGAATACATATGCAATTGTAAGAGAAATGCATTGGATTGGCTTACCCATTTGGAGTCTAGCTAGTCCACAGTGGCAGGGTGGAGGGAGGGCTGCAGAAACCAGTGACTGCTCAGAATAGGAGACACCCACTGGTGATGTGGTCCCAGTCTGTCACTAAAGCTCTGGGAGCCCCCTGGAGAGTCTCTGCAGCAGCAATGAAAAACAAGCAGTAAACATCTCACACAATAAACACCAGAGAGAAGCAGACTGTGGTCAGTGTTTCTGGTGCACCCTATCAGCATCCACACATAGACCTGAGGAAGGCTTTGCCAAGTCCCATGGGTCCCAGTCATTGGCGTCTCTGTCATTAATACACATTCACTCAGGGCTTCCTCCACTCCTTAAAGAGTGAAAGTTAATTTGTTGGAAGAGTGACTTAATATTTTTAAAGAAGAAATAAGAACTTAATTTCTAATCACAGAGAGATGGTGACAGTAACACTCACATGGGAAACAGGAGCTCTCTGCTTCCTAGCAGGGTGTCGAATGCCACGCTGGTCAGCTCTGAGGGCACTAAGAACACTACTCGGCTTTCATGTAAACACTACGAAGCTAACCTCATATTTTAGGAATGAAGATGAGCTCCTCTAGGTCCCGCCAAACTGGAACATCTTTAGAAGACTGTAGGTCACAGCATCTTCTTCCTATCCCTGCCTGTACCTCTCCTTGCTTTGGTTTACTCATCCCCAAATCTTAAGCATCTACCATAGTGGGATACCTCCAAGCCCTGTGCTCACCCTGTAGAGCCAGCTTTTTAGGGACTCTGTCTCAAATTCCGGTGTTAAAGGAAGGGTGCTTTCTTCAAACTACCTGCAGTACCTCCACTTCCTTTGAGTCGTAGGAAAGCTGTATTCTTTCCCACACAGTTCATTCTCTCCCTCTTCTACTGGTTACAGATAGTTGGAGTGATCTGGCCTTGGTTTCACTTTAGGCTCACTTGGTTGCCAGTACTTTTGAGTTCCTTGACCAATTTATCACCAATTATCAATAGGATGTGATAGCAGAGTTGGCTGGTTGCCAGGCAAATACTAATAACTCAAAGTCAGGGTCGCTACAGCATTGAAAGGGACAAGAACTACAACTGTTAGGTCCTGTGTCATGACAATAGCCTGCAGGACCTACTGGGACATCTGAGAATTTGCTCTATTGCAGTATGCGATCCATGGAATTACATACACATATGTACACATATGTGTACAGAAAGCACACGGCAGACGCTCAAATGCACGATTGCTGTTGACCTCGCCCTGCCTTGCAAATATGATTTGGGCATTTGGAAGAGTGGAAAGGGCATTAGAATCAAGTTCCTCCCTCCCAATAATTTAATAAGCCTCAGACATCTCATTTACAAAATGAGGAGTTGGATTAGAGTGGCTCTCACAAGCACTTCCAGCTCTCAGATTCCATTATTCACTAGGCTGCCAGAAAACACATCCTCCACTGCCAAGAATGAACTCAGCACGCCACATGTTTACAGAAGCCCCTTCCCCCTCCACACCTCTCTAGCTTCAGCCTCCTACTACCCAAGCCTTCTCTGAGGAGCTCTTGCCTACAGCTGCTACCTCATATCTAAAAGACTGGCTTTTTACTCCTTCCTCTTTGATTTTCTTTTACTGCACAGGCATTTCACTATCTACTTCCCTGTCTGTCATTAGGAATATATACTCATTCACTTTAATCTAGTCATTCCTCAAACTTATATTAAACACCAACTGTTCTCAGGCCGTGTGCTAGGCTCTGAATATACAAACACGGAAAAAGTGCAATTCTTCACTGGGAGCTGCCAGCAGGAAAGGTATATTAAAGAGATACAGTCGGTTCCACTCAGTTGTCAGGTGGCTGAAAAGATGGTCTTGAAGAAACTGGAATTTCCCCAGGAATCTGAAGTCAGGAGAAGGAAAAGGCTCTTAGGGAGAGCTTTCACCCTCGTAGGTGGTTCTGACAACTTGTCAGGCTACCTTGTAGGAGAGATTGAATGCGAGACAATGATGGGTCCTTGACATGTGGAGCCAGACCCTGACCAGGACTGCTCAGCTTTGTAAACCTAGTTAAACCTAGAACTCACATCAGGACCTTAAAGCTGTACTTGCCAGGGAAGGGCCTCCAGGCCTTCATCTTCTCAGTGCAGTCATGTTAAATAAATCTCCTTTTTTTTTGCTTTTCCTCCCACATCAATCATTAATCAAGAAAATGTCACAGAGACTCATCTACAAGTCAATTTCATGGGTGCATTGTCTCCATTGAGGTTCTTCTTCCCTCGATGACCTTAGCATGTGCTGCACTGACAAAGGAGACGAGCCAGCATTAGGGGGCTAATATCCAGAGTTTACAAAAAATTCCACCAAGTAATCAAAACTGCCAACCAACCAAGTGGCTAACGAAATGGATAGTTCTTAAAGGAAGAAGCACAAACAACCAGAACATATTTTTAAAAGATCAACACCCTTATCCATCAAGGAAATGAAAATTAAAATTGTTTTGAGATACTACCTCACTCCAGTCAGAATGGCTGTCATCAAGAAACCTGACCACAAATACTGGAGAGTTGTTAATTCTGTTCTGTCTCTGCCTTTTGGTTAGTTTGGTTAAAGGTTTGTCTATCTTGTTGATTTTCTCAAAGAACCAGCTCTTTGTTTCATTAATTCTTTGTATTGTTTTCTTTGTTTCTATTTTATTGATTTCAGCCATCATTTTGAATATTTCCTGTCATCTACTCCTCCTGGGTGAGTCTGTTTCATTTTGTTGTAGAGTTTTCAGGTGTGCTGTTAAGTCTCTAATGTGAGCTTTCTCCGTTTTCTTGATGTGGGCGCTTAGTGCTACGAACTTTGCTCTTAGCACTGCTTTTATAGTGTCTCATAGGTTTGAGTACTGTGTGCCTTCATTGTCATTGAATTCTAGGAAGACTTTAATTTCTTTCTTGACCCAGGAGTGGTTCAGTTGAGCACTGTTCAATTTCCATGAGTTTGTAGGTTGTCTGCAGTTAGTGTTGTGTTGAATTCTAACTTTAAGCCATGGTGATCTGATAAGATACAGGGGGTTTTCTGAACTTTTTTTTGTATCTCTTGATGTTTGCATTGTTACTGAGTATGTGGTCAGTTTTAGAAAAGGTTCCATGAGGTGCTGAGAAGAAGATATATTCTTTTGTGTTTGGGTGGAATGTTCTGTAGATGTCTGTTAAGTCCATTTGAATCATGACATCTGTTAGTTCTCTTATTTCTTTGTTAAGTTTTTGTCTGTTTGATCTGTCCATTGGGGGAGAGTTGGGTCTTGAAATCTCCTACTATTAGTGTGAGGGGTTTGTTGTGTGATTTAAGTTTAATAATGTTCCTTTTACATATGTGGGTGCTCTTGTATTTGGGGCACAGATGTTTAGGATTGAGACTTCATCTTGATGGTTGTTCCTGTTATAAGTATAAAGTATCCTTCACCATCTTTTCTGATTGATTTTAGTTTGGAGTCTATTTTGTTAGAGATTAGGATAGCCACACCATCTTGTTTCTTAGGTCCATTTGATTGGAAAATCTTTTCCCAACACTTTACTCTGAGGTAATGTCTGTCTTTGAGGTTGAGGTGTGTTTCTTGTATACAGCAGAAGGATGGATCCTGTTTTCATATCCATTCTTTTAGCCTGTGCCTTTTTATAGGTGAGTTGAGTCCATTGATATTAAGAGATATTAATGACCAGTGATTATTAATTCCTGTTATTTTTTGGTGGTAGTGTTTATGTGTTTTCTTCTTTGGGGTTTGCTGGTGTGAGGTTATCTGTTGCCTGTGTTTTGTGGGTGCAGTTAGCTTCCTTGGGTTTGAGTTTTCCTTCTAGTACTTTCTGTAAGGTTGGATTTGTGGATGGGTATTGTTTAAATCTGGTTTTGTACTGAAATATCTTGTTTTCTCCATTGATGGTGACTGAAAGATTTGCTGGGTATAGTAGTCTGGGCTTGTATCTGTGGTCTCTTAGTGTCCTCAGCACATCTGTCCAGGACCTTCTGGCTTTCAGGGTTTCCATTGATCAGGTGTAATTCTGGTCTGTCTACCTTTATATGTTACTTGACCTTTTTTCTTTGCAGCTTTTAATACTTTTAGGTTTGGTTTTTTCATGGTGTCTCAGATTTCCTGGATGTTTTGTGTTAAGAAGTTGTGGATTTAATGTTTTATTTGAGTTATGAATCTATTTCTTTTATAGTATCTTCAACACCTAGGTTCTCTCTTTCATCTCTTGTATTCTGTTGGTCAAGCTTGCCTTTGTAGTTACTGTTCATTTACCCAGATTTTTCATATTCAGAATTCTGTCGATTTGTGTTTTCTTTATTGCTTCTATTTCAGTCTTCAAGTCTTGAACTGTTTGACCTGTTTCTTTCGCCTATTTGACTGTTTTTTTTATTGGTTTTCTTTGAGAGATTTATTGATTTCTTCTAATTTTTTGTTTGTCTTTTCCTCCATTTCTTTAAGGGAATTTTTTATTTCCTCTTTAAAGGTCTCCATCATCTTAAAGTTACTTTTAAAATTGTTTTCTTCTGCTTCTTCTGGGTTAGGATGATCAAGTAGTACTGTTGTATGACCTCTGGGTTCTGGTGTTACCATGTTGCTTTTTCGATTGTTGAAAGAATTTTTGCATTGGTGCTTACCCATCTTTCCCTCCAATTGGTGCCAGCAGTGTCTTTGCCTCTAAGAGGTCCAATCCTTGCAGTGGCTGTCTGTGTAGTAGCAGGCTGTTTCAGAGTTCCACTGAGGCTGCAGGGGATAGGAGGATTTGGGGAAGGTCTGCCTTTTTTATGCATGTATGAGTATGCATAGCATCCATTTGAGATGAGAACCATTGGCTGGGGTGCTACCAAGGGTTGAAGTGTTGCTGGATACCGTTCCAAGTCACCAGTGTCTCCAACTGATTATGATGATTCATTTACACTGTTCTTTCTGGAGTCATTCCACAGTGTTGAATAGGCTAATCAGTAGCACTGGT
The DNA here is from genome assembly GCA_028555095.1 of Dicrostonyx torquatus. Classification (NCBI taxonomy): domain Eukaryota; kingdom Metazoa; phylum Chordata; class Mammalia; order Rodentia; family Cricetidae; genus Dicrostonyx; species Dicrostonyx torquatus. The sequence goes on along the minus strand of JAQHUG010000343.1, from coordinate 1,817,430 downwards.
GGTACTTACTATTATGGGATCAACACATATTCTTTGATAAATTTTAAAAAAGGCTGCCTAGGTGAGTATAGGTGCCTCTGACTGCTGTTCAATTTTTACAGCATGTAGGCTTAAGTGTAGAAACCCCTCAGGTTTCCACTACACTTGAACTGCACTGGGGGTGGGCGGGGCATACAGGGAAATAATAAAGTCTGCATTGTTTACTTATACTATCATTTACTCATTTGTTCCATGATTTTCTATCAGATTTCTTTCACGTAGGGTGATTAGTTACAGACTGACAATACGGATTTCCATGCTCAAGGCTTAAAACAAATATCAATCATTATATTTAATAGTGAGCCAAAAATGAAGAATCTGCTTTTACTCTGTTCTCTCTTTCAGGTTATCATTAGCTAGGGCTCTGGGGACATTCACAGGAAGAACAGGGTCAATTCACACTTACCTGTGTCATGTTAGCCTGCTGGAAAGCAAAATTGGCCAGCCAATATCAGTTGCTGCTGTCACTGCAGGGTGGCCTCTGCCAGGCCTAGGATAAGACTCTCAAGTAACAGGAGTGTCCTCTTCATACAAAGGCAACAGGGGAAGTCGTGTGCACTGGCCACTGAAGAGCTGCAAAGTGTTTTCGAAGGTTTAAATGAGGCAGGAAAGGAAATAGTAGCGTGAGAGTTCACTCGCTGATGAGATGCCCCAAAAGGGACAAAACCTCATTGTGTGGCAAAATAAGACAGGCACAGACACAGAGTCAAGTCCAAGTTAGAAAGAAATTGTCTAAGACACCCTTGGTTACCTTAATTGGCATAACTCTTCAGGCCCAGGAACTGATGGTGGAGTTTTTGCATCAGGAAGAGAATGAGTGGGTTTGTGCAAACTGTGCTGGCAATAATCATGCCTTCTAGGACTACAAACAAATGCGTTATTATTTTGGATCCCAGGGAGACACTTTATAAACAAAAGTCATTGACTTTGCTTCCTTACAGACATTAAAAGAAACTGTCTGACCAAAAGCCCGTGCTTTCAACCCTGGCATTAGCCTTCAGTCAGAAGTATTACTCAAGGACAAACTTTTGCTTCGTTATGGTCCAGTCAAGCAGATCCAGAATCTCAGTTAACCTTTCCAGAGCTGTTTTAAACTGTGATAATTGCACCTTAGTTGTTGGCATTAAAATTCTATTATATGTAAATAGAGCATGTGAATGCTGCGTCTATCATCAGGTGTTGTCATTTAAATGAGTTATTGATTCCAGTTTCATGAGTAAGTGGCATTATATGCTTATTAATTCTCCAGAATCCTCAGCCAGTTATTGGGAAACACGAGGTAGATTTGATCTTGGAACATGAGAGAGATGATGTCATAAACTGAGGATGGATTTTTAGACCCACCACCATCTACAAATACAGCACTTCGCTAGCCATCATTCCAAGACCGTAAGGTTTCTGAAAAGTCTAACAACTATAAGCAAAATTTAAACTAACTTGGGCCCATTTGGCAGCAACACCTAGCCAAGCTTTATATCTGATATTTACAGCACTTTGTTTGACATAAATATCACCAAATATTCCTATAGGCACATTAATGTGTCTGATTACAAGATACTTTTTGGAGTTATCATATAGTAAAAGGGGTATTTCATTGGAATGGAAGATGTATGAATGTTGAAATATTTTGGCCTAAAATTCTCAACTGAAGGTTGAACTTATGTCCACCCAAATCTTCCAGTCATGTTTTAATACCTTCTCCTTTGAAGTTATTCTTCTTGGAAGAGACAAGCATGAAGGAGACATTGTGTCCATAAGGCAGGAAATGTCTTCTGATCTCCACTCCATCAGATTCCCCTAAGAGAATCATGATTTACCCTGATTTGCCCAGAATGTCTCAAGTTTCAGCACTCAAAGTCTTCCATCCCAAGGGCAGTTCCGACCAACCTGGAACAATTGCTCATTATAGACTCTTCCCTAGGTCTGAAGTTTTTCCATCTCTACTATTTTGATTTCTTGAGGCACACCCCCATATATTTGGGGTATCTGTAGCTTTCCTGGAATACAGCCAGTGGATAGTTCCAAATCTCAAGGGCTCATGAGATCCACAGATTGGAGAAGGAGCCACTTGTTGGTTCCTGGCTGCTCAGCCCCAAAATAATCACACAGAAACTGTATTAATTAAATCACCGCTTGGCCCATTAGCTCTAGCTTCTTATTAGCTAACTCTATATTAATTTAACCCATTTCTATTAATTTGTTTATTGCCACGAGGTTATGGCCTGCCAGCAAAGTTTCAGCACATCTATCTCTGGCAGCGGCTCCATGGCGTCTCTCTGACTCCGCCTTCTTCCTCCCAGCATTCCATTAAGTTTTTCCCCAACCTAGCTCTGTTCCCCTATAGCTCTGCTAAAGGCCCAAAGTAGTTCCTTTATTAACCAGTAAAAGCAACACATAGTCAGAAGGATCTCCCACACCATCTACAGATACCTATCTCTCTTCTCCTTTCATCTGAAATGGTTCTTATTTTCTCCTGGCCCATATCACAACAGTTCCCTTGATCTGAGGCATGGAAACTAAAGAAACCTATTTAAAATGGGTATAAGAGCACACACGCGCACACAAAAATCTTCAAATGAAGGTATCAGGGGCCTACTCTGCTCTCTTCACACAGGCCTGTTTGGTAGGAGTCTCCATTATCAATTTGGCATACAGACTTGCAAAGTGGAAGGCCTTTGTTGTAAACTCTTTGAACAGGGAGGCTTAAGGAGATAAGTGGTTGAATGATATCATCACCATCAGCACCACTCTTCTGCCTACTCAGTCAGCAGTTTTTGGCAACTCCATCCAAGCAGTCTGTAAACATCTTGAAAGTCAGATATTGTCACTTGTAGATCTGTTTTGGTTTTCCTGAACTCAGAGATTGTCTTATTTTTCTCTAGGATTGTAAGATGAGTCTAAAAATTGACATCTTCAACCACATGTACTTGGCACCAGTGGAAAACAAAAACCCAAGCAGTTAAATTATAACCACATTGCTCTTCTTCTCTTGTGAGGACAAAGACCTCAAAGACAGTCAGCCACAAACATTTTCAACACAAACTTCATAGAAATGTGGTCTAAACACCAGCTGTGATGACTCATCTTATGTCACCTTGACACAAGCTAGAGCTATGTGAAAGAACAGAACTTCGACTGAGAAAGTCCTCTATAAGATCCAGCTGTAAGGCATTTTCTTAATTGGTGCTTGATGAGCAAGGTCCAGCCCAATGTGCTGAAACCATCCTTGGGCTGATGAGCCCGTGTTCTATAAGAAAGTAAGCCATGGGAAGCAAGCCAGTAAGCAGCACCCTCCATGTCCTCTGCACCAGCTCCTGCCTCCAGGCTCCTGCCCTGTTTGAGTTCCTGTCCTGACTTCCTTTGAGGATGAACAGTGCTGCGGAAGTGTAAGTCAAATAAACCCTTTCCTCCACAGCTTGATTTTTGGTCATGGTTTTTCATTGCAGCAATAGAAACTGTAAGGCATGGATACTGATATCAGAAAAGGGTGGGACTCCATGATCCAAATGAACTGGAAAGGTTTTTGATGCCAAGTCAGCATCCATTGCCTTGTTTCTCCTGTAATCTAACAGAATTCAAAATTTGCTCAGATACCTATCTTTCCCTCAGGAAGCTCTGGAGAATACAAGTTCAGGGTGTGTGTGTGTGAATCTAGTTAGTGTAATTGCCAGTGTCATTCTTCTCCCCAAGGACTTGTCAGGAATGGCCTGTGTGAGACAGTTCTGGTCAATAGGACAAGAAGAAAAACTTCTAGAAAAATCTTTTTTGTATTTAAGAAAAACACAGGAAAGCAGCCTTGTCTTTGCAACTCAAGGGAGTGAAGACAGAATTGACTCCAAACACTGCTGACATCTATTCAAAAACCTGAAAGGAGACTCTGGCTGGGGAAGCAAGGGGGCTGACTGCAACTCTCCATGTATCCCTCCTCTCCAAATGCAATCCCTCAGTTTCAACCTCAGTCTGTAGCAGACCACTTGCTGCTGCCTCCACCAACTCTCTGCCCCATTCCCAGGGACCAAGCAGATCCTGGTGGAACACCCTGCTTTCCTCCCTCCTGGAGACCCCCTCCTAACCACTCCCAGCCTATCCCCATCCCAAAGTGTCAGCTCCCAATACCCAGAAACACATTTTTTCCCTGGAACCTCCAGAGGCCACACCTAGCAGGTTCCCAGAAGAATTTCCCACCAGGCAACATACAGCTACCACAGTCTCCTAAGACCAGACAGGTAACAGAGACCAAGGAACAAAACCCAACAAAGACAAGGCCAGATATCAGCACCCGTCATCACAATCTTCCCAAACTGAGATTCTTGGACAGCAGTGTAAAACCACAATCAATAGCAAATAGCAGCCAGGACACGAGACTCTACTAGAGCCCAGCAACCCTATCTACTCCCTGAAGACACACACACACACACACACACACACACACACACTAGCAGCCAGGACAAGAGACTCTACTAGAGCCCAGCAACCCTACCTACTACCTGAAGACACACACACACACACACACACACACACACTTTTAAAAAGAACTTTATGAATATGATAGAGGTCCTTAAGGAGGCAATGAATAAATTCCTTCAAGAAATATATGAAAGCATAAATAATGGACGGAAATGAATAAAACAGTTGAAGACAAAAACAGAGGCCCACAGTCAGATATTACGTGAAGAGTGAGAGACCTTGGAACACTCAGCCTAAATGGAGTATCTAAATCCTATCCCTTCCCTCAGGGCTCGGGAAACCATGAGGAAGGAGAGGCAGAAAGAGTGTGAGAGCCAGAGGGGATAGAGAACACCAAAAAAACAAGGTCCTGTCAATCAACTCGAGCAAAGTCTTATGAACTCAAAAGATTGAAGCAGCAAGTACAGGGCCTGCATGGGTCTGCACCTGGTCCTCATTATATATGACGGCTTCCAGTTTACTGTTCTTAGGGATTCCCAAGCATGTGGGTGAGTGGAGCTCTGTTTCTTCTGTCTTCTCTTGTTTTTATTTCTTTCCTGCTGTTTGTTTTGTCAAATTCCAATATGTTAGTTTTTGTTTTATCTTATTATATTATATTTTATTCTATTATTATCCCTCAGAAGCCTGTTTGTTTTCTAGTGAGAGACAGAAAGAGAGTGGATCCAGATGGAAAAGGAGATAAGGAGGAATTGGGAGAAGTAGAAGGAGGAGAAACAATAGTCAGGAGGAAAAAAAAGAAAAAAAAACCTCTATTTTTGATAAAAGCAAAGATAGATAGATGATTGATAGACAGATAGATAGATAGATATAGATAGATGATAGATAGATAGAGAGATAGACAGACAGATGATAGATAGATAGATAGATGATGGATAGATAGATATCGGATGGATAGATAGATATATAGACAGACAGATGATGGACAGATAGATAAATAGATGAATGGATAGATAGATGATGGATAGATAGAGAATGGATGGATAGATAGATAATGGATAGATAGATAGATGGATGGATGGATGGATAGATAGAAAGATAGACGGATAGATAGATAGATGGATGGATGGATAGATAAAAAGATAGATGGGTAGATAGATAGATGGATGGATGGATAGATAGATAGATGGATAATAGATGGATAGATAGATAGATAGATAGATAGATAGATAGATAGATAGATAGATAGATTTAGCAAAAAGAAAAAAAAAAGCAAAGTCCCAAAGGAGCTCCCTTAAGTGACATCCCGGTAGGACAGAAGCACGTGGATCTGTGACAGAAATCATTGTGTATTTGGAGCACACAGGTCTGAAGCTTGCTTATAAACTCAGGTTGCCCTAATCACCCCAACCATGTGGGGCTGGCTTTCTGTTCCTCGGAGCCAAATGTAATCACCATACAGAATCGTCCTCTTCCTCCATGTCAGACTTTGTTCAAGTGAAGAAACTAAGGACTGGAGAGGCAGCCTGTGGTCCAGAGGTCTCTGTTGTGAACCCACGGGAACGCATGAGGCGTTACAGAGCGAGCCCCAGAAGCAGTTCTCTGCTAGGGCTGCGCAGCAAAGGCCTGAGCAAACTCTGACTGAGATTTCCCGCAGGAGGACTACCATAACGGTGGCGCTGCTTAATCCCCAAATTTATGTCCCTTTTAAAGCAGACACAAGTTATATGTTTTGGTGTGTCTAACACTGTTTTGATATGTATATGATCTTTGCAATAGGGACAAACTCTCCCCCAGTTCCCCAGTCAAGGGTCAGCCTAGGAAGCTCATTTCTCTGCTTACGTTGGAGCTTCAAGCTATCAGAACCAAAGCACTCATAAAACAGAAACCAGCAGCCCAAACCAGAAAGAATTTGGACGTAAAGGCCTCAGGTCTCCATGGGATGAATAATCCCCTCTTTGCATTCATCCTGAGACCATGAAGCTCCCAGGAAGCTGAAGATATCTTGTGTGCACAGCCACTCCCTTCTCCAGACTTGCAGTGGTCCCCCAGCCTCTGCTTCCGTTCCACATGTTTCTCTCCTCCTGTCACTTTCTGCCGTATCCAGTGTAGCAATGAGGACAGGGGAGTGTAGAGAGCCTTCTATAGGTGAGCGCTCTTTAGGACAAACAACTCACCATCCTGCAGGTGAGCGCTCTTTGGCTATGGCTGGAATCATGAGAATGCTTGCGTATGCGTGGGCCAATGGATAGTGCCCACGTGGCTGTCTAGGGTTGGCTGCCCTAGCCTACTTAAGGGCTGGGAGAGGCTTGCCCTGGGAGAGACACACAAGAGAGATACGAGAGAGACAGCACTGTCAAAAGGTCCTGATTAAACTGCTTAAAGAAGAGCTCTGGTGTTGAGTCTTCCTTGCTGGTCGAGGTGGGCGTGACAGGGGAGTGGCACACAGCCCCAGCCTTCAATGGCCTTCACAGTGCCGCTGTGGTACCCACCTCTCAGCTCTCCACTTCTCCCATAGCAATGACACTGGGAGTTTCTTTGAGGAAAATCGAAAAGAATCCAATAAATTCTCAGCTCTAAACCACGGATGCTCCACGTCACAGCACAGCTCCTCTAAGCCTCCATGTTCATGGCCATGACCTGTGGTGCCGCCTTCCGCCCATCTTTGGGAGAGGCAGGCCTCTTTCAGGACCTACCACTATTTATATCATGTCTTAAATGTTCATCAAAATACCCTTTTTTTTCTTTCTAGTTTGCAGCAATAGGTTAAGAGAAAAATGTGTGATACATGAGAAGAGAGACAGTGTTCTTTCTAAGGCAGACACAGGAACTGTGCTGTGCAAGTCGGCATCAAGACAAGAAGTAATAGCTAACGTTCACTGTCCACATCGTCTTCCTCCCAGCTGGGTTTCAAAGGCTTTCTCGGCGGTCTGAGAGGGACGCTGGTTGAATGGCTGCTCCCAGCCAGTGGGCATGCCAAGTGTCTTTCTCTGGCACACATGAGCTATGCTAATGCTGCTCCTTGATTCTTGTTCTCTTCCCATCCAAAGAGATCCTGATGGAGAGAGAGAGAGAGGGAGACAGAGGCGACGTGCCCTGGCAACCATCGCCAGGAAACAGATTTCGCTGAAGCTTTCGATTAGAAAGATAACCTCTTCCTGGGATAGAGAAAATCTGCCTGTGCAAAGAACATTACTGCCTGTAACTTCAGTGTGAGAAAATAGAAACACTCCGTTGATGATCACAAAGAATAATAATGAAGAAACTAAAGAAGAAAACCACAGCCCACCCCCCCATCTTCATGAAATCCCTGATATCTTTTCCTCATATGAAAATCCTCCTGTATAAAGCAACGATGTTCAAGGTAAACACAAAATAAATAATAAATAAGCTAGAGAGCCAGCGTCCTCTTACACACGCTTCCTGCTTTCACAGCCTTATTTATAGAGACATTTATCAGTGGTTCTCAACCTCCCTAATATTGCGACCTTTTCTTCTATGACCCTGACCATAAAATTAGTTTTGTTGCTACTTCATTACTGTAATTTTTCTACTTATATGAATTACAATGTAAATATCTGCTATTCAGGATATTTGACATGTGACCCCTGTGAAAGGGTCATTTCACCCCAAAAGAGGTTGAGAACCACTGGCCTAGATGAACTAGATAATGCCACTCATATTTGTTTTTTTGGCATCTACGTAGTTCCTTTTCTGGAATTCTACCATCTGGACATTTCCACATTGTGGCTTTACCGTGTTTCATTGAGATAATTTCCTTTGCGTTGTACTGCCCTGACTGATATTTTCAGTAAACGACTGAAGGACTCCAGCTTTTTTTTTTTAATATTTATTTATTTACTATGTATACAATATTCTGTCTGTGTGTCTGCCTGCAGGCCAGAAGAGGGCATCAGATCTCATTTCAGATGGCTGTGAGCCACCATGTGGTTGCTGGGAATTGAACTCAGGACCTTTGGAAGGGCAGGTAATGCTCTTAACCACTGAGCCATCTCTCCAGCCCCAGGACTCCAGCTTTTAAGAAGTAATTGTGTGAACAAATGCCCAACATGAACAACTTAATGGAGGAAGGACTTATTCCACTCACGGTCTCACGGGATTTCAGTCCTCTGTGGCCGGGGAGGAAGATGGAGCAGTTTGGGCCATGTTGACAGAAGCATAGGGCAGAATGATTTGTTCCAACTTTGACCAATAGGGAAGCAGGGGTGCTATGCCCTCAACATTCCGCCTCCTGAATTTCACCTCTATCAGCTAGACACCATGTCCTAAAGATCCTGTAATCCCTGAAAACAGCGCTACCAGCCAACACCAACATTTAAATATGTGAACCTGTGGGAGTGACATCAGACTCACACCACCATAGAAATAATCAAGGAAGCTCCTCCACTGTCATTCACCGGCTTATTCAGCTATGCACCAAGTATTTATTGGGCACATAGTATGCAGCAGACATCTTCTTTGGGGCCACAAGAAGGACAACGGCCTCAGAACTACACAGATCGCAGCCCGAAGTCTCTCCCTCATTAATAATTTTATTCCTTTTTAATTCTTAATAAATATATTTTCATAACATCCATCAGATGAGACGTGTCTCCAGGGATCTCTCTGAAAGGCACATGAGAGCCAGATAGATTTCACGGTGGGAGTGTTTACATGGTGGAAAGGGGCCAACATGCGGTCAGGGTTTGTTTTTGCTTTTGTTTCTCCCAGGGTGCCTGCCCTTAAACATCTGTCAGCACACTACCGTTCCTTCCCCACTGAAGGAATCAGGATTCATTAAAAACATCCTCAACCTAATTCCTTCCAGAATAGCCAGCTGCAATAGGTCTCTTCCACCCCATAACTCCTAAGGCCTATTTCACTGTCAGGATCACCGGCATTTCAAAAGGTGCACCATACGCCTCATCATACGCCTGCAAAGATCACAGACATGTTCCAGGACTCGTGTGTTCAGCCCCCATGAAGACCAAGAACTGGACAGATGGCGTGGAGGCTTCCTGCAGGTCAGAGGGACCAGGAGCAAATGGTCTTTAACTCATCGAAGCTCTACAAGGCCCATGGTTACTCTGACTCACTAGCAAACCAGTCCAGCTTGTTTGGCCTGTTCGTGGATTAGGTCATTTGTAGCTTTGTGGCCACTGGAGTCTTCTGATTACAGGATGAGGGTTCATTCCTCTCTAAGGTTCAAAGAAAGGTGTTTGTTTGTTTCTTTGTTTCCATAAATGCTTGCACGGGTCAAAGTGATGAGAGTAACTCTGTCTTCTTCTGGCCCCCTTTCCTACTAAAATGTCCATGATCCATGACCTACAGATACACCTGCAGTCTGTGAGTTCCCGTGCCAAAGCCAAACACCACGCCTTTGGTCAGGCGGTATTTCTGACCACATGGGAGTCACCTAGGCAGTGGGGAACCACAATTGTACCATTTCTTTTCACTGCTCTCAGGTAGGGGAAAGGGAGCAAGCTTGGTTGGGAGTCTGCAGTTTCTGGAATCATACTGATGTTATTGGCTCTTATTTGGAAGAAAAAAAAAGATAAGATATTATAGTATCTTAAGAGGGTTGAACATTTCACATGATGGTATAAGCACATGGGTGCCAGACGAGTGGGAGGGGCCAGGAAAGCAGAGACGAGTGTTGTGTAGACTCCCACTCTCCCCCAGAGTGGCTCAGCAGAGCCTACTGATAGTCGTCCACAGGCAAGTCCGTCTGGCTTTGAGGGTGCTATACTGAACCTGGGGCTCAGCTTTCTGTTGTTTTTATTAAAGATACCATTGAACAGCCCCTTCCTGTTACAGCCGCCTCACTTTTTTCAGGGGAACTTCTCTTGCTTCAGGGTCTGTATGGACATACGTGGCTGGCTTCTTCCTGGTAGAGAAAGATGGATGGTAGAATTCGCTTTTTTTTTTTTTTTTTTTTTTTAGGTAACATCGTAACTGCGAGGTCAAATACACCTCCTGGTCTGGTGTGCACTGTGGGATTCTGGGACTAGGGACTTGCACAGATGGGGTCAGGAGACTTTCTGACAAGCCGAGATGCATTAATCACAGTCACCTCAGTTGAGTCCTCATGTGTCATATAAGGACAGCGGGCAGTAAAGGCTGCTGAAGCACGGAATGAGTAACCTGGCAGTAACTTAGAGTTTTGTGTAGTGTTCTGTATTTTAAAATGGACGTCCATACAAATTATCTCACTTAGCCTTATTGATGGCCCAGGAAGGCAAAGGTATTATTAGTTACTTTCATGCTGCTGTGACCAAAACCCTTTAAAAGAATTGTAAGGGGCAGTCATGTACTCAGATCACAGTTTTAGAGGTGTTAGCCCATTGTGGTAGGGGCCTGTGGCAGAGCAGTTCACAGCATGGTGGCCACTGTAGAGAGAAGTGCCTGAACTCTGCATTCAGGCAGATTCAAGTTCAAACCCAGAGGGGCTGGTATGTGACCTTGGGTGTTGTAGGAACTTTTTTATCTGTAAAACTGAGAACAGCACTACATGCAGGTAGTTAATTTGTTGCTGTATGATGTTGTATGATGAGACAATACAGTCCGAGTGGGCTATTTGATATCACCTCTCCTATATCAGAGGTGATTAAGCCATGACATTTGTTTCTATAAATTGTAACATATAAACTCTTCTGAAGCAACTGAAATGCTTGCACAATAAAAAATTCCTCCTGTCAATAGCAGCAAAGTTGCAAGTACCCTCTCTTTATGTGAAATAATGAGAGCCATTGGGATGGCTCAGGTGCTAAGAGGGGTTGCTCTTCCAGAGGACCCAGGCTGGATTCTCAACCCAAACATGACAGCTCACAACCAGTGCCCAGAAAGCCAACATCCTCATCTCGCCTACAAAAGGTACTGCACACAGATGATGCAGATATACATGGAGATATAACACCAATACACAAAAAATAGAAGTTAAAAAATATAAAATAATGACATCTAGGCCTGCCACAGGGCACATGGACAGTCGGCACTTCAGTCCCCAACCAGTGCCACAGCTGTGTTCACTATCATGCACGGCAGAGGTAAGAACGCCCACGGAAACTCTCGCCCAAACAACACGGCATGTTTCCTGCCGAACCTTTTCTTCTAGGCTCAACAGTTGCTAAGACATTTTACATTTGATACCATGTTGTACTAGCTGCTGATGCAGCTGCATTAGAATCAATTCTGGTGGATCGGTGTCTTCAGAAAGGAAGCTCAAATAAACAGCTTGTATTTGAAGCCATCCAAGTGTCCTGGCTGAAACTCTGACCATTACTCCAATTGAGAAACTGGTTAAATCAAAACAAAAATAGGACTGCATTGCTTCTATTCATCTACCAACTCTTTTATGGTAGCAGCTTAATATTAATATTTATTGTTTTAGTGAGATAGGACTTTCAATAATGGTCCTGTTTTATCCTTTCTCAAATAGAAATCATTATACAAAATTTAGGTAAATTTATTCACAATGAAGAAACTATCAGAATTCAATTATATAAGCATATTCATATTTATTTGGTTATTGAAAAACAGAGACTTCAAAAGATTTTTTGACTTTAGCAGAACTAAAACAAGTTTTTATACCAATTTTTATATGTTCTGTATTCTTGTGTCTTCTGATTTCTCACAAAAATCCACTTATTACCATAAACAATAAGAAAAGACAAAAGCAGAAATTGAGATATTACTTTCTCTTTATGTTTTCAAAATATTAAATATCTAATAAAAACAGATTTTGGTTTTTTGTTTGTTGTTTGTTTCTCTATGGTTGAAAAACTATAGTTCAGAAATAAAAGAAGTATTAAACAAGGATCATAATTTTATAAAAACGATGACATTTTCATCTACTATTAAGGCTCCAATGCCTTTCTCATCTCTAAATTAATATGTTGAAGCTCTAATTTGAATGTGATGTTTTGAGTTGCAACCCCAAGAGGTAGAGTTAGACGGGACCCTAAGGGTGAAAGCCTTGGTCTAAGGGGATGCAGGTGCCTTTATAGGAGAAGGCATGAAAGGGCTCACTGTCTGCTGTGTGTGGACAGAAAGAGAAGGCAGGTAGATGCCTAGAGCCAGGAAGAAGCTAGCCCACACTGCTGCTTCCATCTCTGGAAACAGGAGAAAAGAAGTTTCAGCCATGTAAGCACCCAGAGTGTGGTGTGCGTTAGAGTCGTCTGAGCCAACTAATGCATCGGCCAAAGGGAAGACAGACACATAAGCTGCTGGGAAGCAACGGCCCACTAATTATCATCAGGCATTAATGGAGTGGAAGCCCCCTTGAATATCTACACACTATGTATTTTGATTTTGTTGTATTGTTTTGTTCTGCTAGTGGCCCTGGGCAGATGAATGGGTATTCATTATCAAAATGGACAGTTTCATTTTCCCACAAAGAAGGTAGAAATGTGGCCCCTGGAAATAATCAAGTCTAATGTCAGAGAGGGTCATGGGAAGGAAGGGTATCTTTGCTGCTGTGAGGTCTGGCACACGCACTGCAAGCTTTCTGATGATATTTAAATTCACGGATGAGAGTCCTCCAACAATAGTTTTAAGGACATTGCTAGGACCAACCTGGGATGTGCTAGTCAGTTTATCATTGTGGCAAACTGGCGGAACAAACGACTAAAGAAGGAAGGCTGTGTTTCAGCTCCTGGGTTCACAGGATTCAGTCCATGGTCATTGGACATTGATTTCAGATCCACGAGGAGGCAGAAACACCGTGCTCAGGGGAAAGAAAATGAAAATTGCTTGCTTCTGCTTTGTGATAATGAGGAAGCAAAGAGTGGGAGAAGAAAGGTCCAAGGAAGAGACATTACTCCACCCTCACATTCCACACTCAGTGTGGAAGCCGTCGATGGAATCGTGATCCATTTTCGAGGGTAACACCCTCCTAAGTCAGTCACCGCCCAGCAGCGCCCTCAGCTATGGGTTTTTAATACCTGAGCCTATTGGCCTTTCAAAACATAACACGGTGCAGCAGGAAGGAGAACTTTGTTGACTAAGGAAGAGAATGGGCTCCTTCAGAGATCGAAACTACTAGAATCAGCTCTTACAAAGGCATAGCCCCAGCTTCTATCTACCACCAGGGACCTGGTCCAGAGACACTTCTCATTGCCCAGTTAGATCTTACCCGGTTCCATTTGCTGGGAAGAAGCTGTACCAAATAAATATCTAAGCTCTCATTTGCTCTAGAAGTCGATTGAATCCACATGAGACTGTGCACATTCTTAGGGTCATTTGATTTTGAAAGGGATAGAGTACTGCAGAGTGACAGTGTGAATTTCTTGATGAAGCCAGTGTTTGCATTTAATTTAAGAAGTAAGACAATGAAATATCCCTGCATGCAATAGGCAAGTGTGCTTGGTTGCCATGCACAGCTGTGGATGTGTGTACACTGTAGTGTCTGTAGGTGCTCTTTGGATGCTGTCAGGGTCTCTGTGTTCTTTTTCAAAGGACTTGATGATGGATTTCAATCCTAAATTCTTAACACACAGTTGACCATGAAACTCAATGAGACTGAACACACGACAAACTCACTTCTGTGTCTGATGTACTTAGAGCTCCTGAATTTCATTCTGAAGCTATGCTCACAAGTGAAACCAATGAGGAAAATGTGTAGTATAATTATAATAGAATCATAATTTTATTCATCATTTGTGAATCTCTGTGCAAATGAACTAGCTGAGAAAAGACATAGGCAAAATGACATTCTGGTGAGCAGTCAGATATAAAATGTAGGTACTAATGGGCCATTTTAATGTTCTCAATTAAGATTTCTTTAAGATGAAAACCAATTGCTTTCTGCCATTAAATGGTTTGAACTAGATTGGAGTTTTCTCCTTACCTTTGTGAATACAGCAGTCATTCTGGAGTCTATAATTTCAGATGAAAATTTTGGGGTTTTAATAGCAATGTCTCTTGGCCCTTTGGTCCTTGTATTGCTCCTACCCAAATCTCGCCTAGCAAGCCATCTTAGTTTATTGAATGACCTACCTACATTCTCATACTCGTTCTGTTCTGCAGCATTTCTGTGCAATCTCATAATATTCTTAAGAGCCAATTAGAGAACCATATAGGGATGTGAAGCGATGTGAAGCACCACACTCTGAGTGCTCTTGTAAAACCTAACACTCTTCCATTTCCTCCACCTTCATGTTGCAAGCCTGTACAAGTATTATTTCAAACAAAACAAAACCTACTTATATTGAGATTGCTATCCAGGTCAAAGAAGTGGTAGATACCCACTTATCCTTCTCAAGGGTATCCGTGACTGCACAAAATAAGAGGTTCACATTGCCATGCTCCAGACAATGTACTTTTGTCATACTCGCTCTGGTTATTATTCTCTAGTTTGGTTTTTGGTTATTGCTATTTGATTCGATTTTCTGCACTTTGGATGCAAGAACATGCATAGAAAATGTTCATCTATTTCTATCCTGAATTACTGGAGTAAACTATCTTGTTGCGCAAGTGTAAGGTGCTAGATACGTATAAGTTGTTATGATAAAAGACTTTTTTTCGAAACAGGGTTTCTCTGTAGCTTTGGAACCTGTCCCAGAACTCACTTGGTAGACCAGGCTGGCCTTGAACTCACAGAGATCCACCTGTCTCTGTCTCCCGAGTGCTGGGGTTAAAGATATGCTCCCCCACCACTCAGCATAATAAAAGACTTTTTAAATATTACTGTTTGTTTTGCTCACATGTAGGACAGCTTTGATAAGCAGGTTAATACAGTAATCTTCAGCCTGATAACCTCTCTTCAAATACAAACTCTAGCTCATTTCATTGATTTATTAAATTAGCCATTTTGCATCTCCATTTTTTGCACATTGAAATCTTAGCTTATATCTACAATGGGCATGGAATACAACAGCACTGTCTCTCTCAACTAAAAGGCCTGAGATTAAAATAAGGAGCAAGCAACAGATTGCAAAAGAGACCAATCTTTCTGCTCCTTCAGAAATCTCTGTCTCCATAACATCGTTCAGCTCTGTGTTTGGGGCAGTATAGTGTCCTGAAGTCATAGATTTGGGCTCAGGAATCCTACTGAGCTCTGAAAAGCCAATGCATGCAGCTAATTTTTGGCATATTTACAGTAGTCTCATCCCTAGCTGGCAAACAGCCCTGAAAAATGTTTTCAGCATTCACAGAGACAAAATTTTAGTAAAGAACATTTAAGTTAAAATATCCCTGTGCTCTATATAAGTTTTAAAGAACACTTTTTATGAATGATTGTATGTGCCTGCCTGTATGTACTGCATGCATGCACCAGAGAGGGCGTCAGTTTCCGGGAACTGGAATTTTAGGCACTTGTGAGCCAGCTGAGCGGGTGTTAGGGACTAAAGCCTGCCATACAAAAGCATCAAGTACTCTTAACCACTGAGCCAGCTCTCCAGCTCCGCGGTTTTAAAGTTGACAAGTGATCTTCGAGATATAATTTACTTTGTGTATCACAGATAATAATAACCTGGCTTTCTATAGTCATTCATCCATTCGTCTTTTCTGCGTGTACAGCATGGTGATCAGAGCACAGGTTCCAGTGCTCATTCTTGCTATCTGCTGTGTTCTTTGCCACCATAAGGCTGGCTACCTCCTGAACTTCTGCAGATGCTCTCTTTTCTGCCTCCCATCTCACTGGAGGACACTGAGGTCACAGAGTGTGTGACTGCATCTGGCTTTCCATGTGACTTGAAGAGCCAAAACTGCTATTTGAGTTCATGTCTAGCTTTGGAGCAATGGAATAGGGTGGACATCTTACTGTTCTCTTTCAGGCGAGGAAACAAAGACAAAGAGAACACAGGCTGTAACCTTGTAATTGACCCCAGGTCACCAGGTTTTAGGGGATGGGACTTCCCATGAAGGGCATGGGATGAAGGGAAGGGAGAAAGAATCGTGGTGAGGCAGCCTTCGGAAGACAGATGGACAGCAGAGTGCCCTCCCCAAACCTTTAGGACGGATCTTAAGGGCCTTGATCAACACTAGTGGTGGTCCTCTGGTCACTTTGTCATAGTGCCTGTAATTGGTATGAAACACCTCCACATCTACCTGGGTGTTCTGTTACTGTCCCTAAGCTGGTTAAACAAGATCTGAAGTACTTGCATCAGAAATCATATCCGAAGGTAATTAGTTAAAACTGGAATGGTCTGCCAGTTTTTTGGCTTTTTTTTTTTTTTGCCAGTAGCAAATGCTTCAAATATTACTATTTACATGCATACACAGAGGGTTGATATTAGAAATTGGTATTAGTGAAAAAGGTTGTGCTTTCTTTAGTCACTGGGAAGATTTGTATGGAAAACCCTCCCTCATATGAATAAGCTGTGGGAATCTAAGCAGCACTGAAGTTGAATACTTTGATGCTGAGCCTAGTTCTAGAATGTCAATTGGCCCCAGGCTCTCCATTCTCCTACGCAGTAGAGGGCTTTGTTAGCCAATTCACCTGGTTGATTCACAACCAACTGCGAATTACATTTACCTAGGGGAGCTATTCCCAAGCAAAGTGCTTGTCAGAACACCCCAAGAATGGCAAAGAATCATGACATCACCAAGCTAACAACTTTCTGGGTGGTCTGGGCCTATAACCAGAGGCTAAGGTGGTAGGATCACCCATACAAGTTTTTCCTGAGTTACAGAAAGAGTTCAAGGTCAGCCTGGGCAAATTAGTGAGGCCCTGTTTCAATAAATAAATAAAAATAGATAATAAAATCTTGGCGTATAGGCCAATGACAGAGTGTTTATATTGCAAACTTAAAACCCTAGGTATAATTCATTGAGAGAGAAAGAGGGAGGGAGGGAGAGAGAGAAGAAAAGGAGGGAGTTCAGGTAGTGGGGGAGAGGGCGAGAGAGAGAGTGGAAAGGCCGTGGACAGGAGTTTAGGATTTGGGTATATGTCTACATATCAGGAGCTAGTATGAACATCTGAAAGCTGTTGGTGGGAAAGGTATGGAAGGCAGGCATTTGACTCCATCCCCTCCTGACTACCTGAGCTACTAAGTGACTTACTGTGTACTGACTAAGGTCACATATGACATTTCATAAAGCTAATTTTTCTATTGTCTGAGATAATAAATATATCTCTGGCAATTTTTATTTGCTTTAGCTAATATCGGAAGGATTAGCCATCATATTATGCCATTTTCTCTGGCTGAAATTCTCTTGTTTTGCACAGGGTCCCCATCTTGATTATGTATGGGGAATTTTTTATCCAAGTATGAACACTGGATAAGAGACACCACACCCAGCTTAAGTATTTAGTATTTGCCAAGTAAACTCAAACACTGGATGACAGCAATGAGCCAGGGGATCCAACACACATTTAACAAATGTCTTCTCAGTACCAGGCACTCTGTCACATAAGCAAAAATTAAATGTGTCCCTGACTTTGAAAAGAACATCCCACAGATCACCAAGAGAAGGGCTAAAGTTTGAAGCAAACTCATCTTACCCAGCCACCTGGGACAACCATGTCCAAAGGCATGTCAAATACAGTCTGCCTGAATGCTGATCTTAACATCTTGCTTTGTAGGGTTCTCTCTCTCTTACTTTCTCCCTCCTCCCCTTTCTCCTCCCCTCCCTCCTGCCTTTCCTCCTCTTTCTTTCTTTCTTTCTTTCTTTCTTTCTTTCTTTCTTTCTTTCTTTCTTTCTTTCTTTCCTTCCCTTTCTCTACTTGGCTGAGACGAAAGTGAAAAATAAACAGGAAAGTCAACAGAGACACTGGGTGGTATCCTGAACATAGGAAACCTCAAAGCCCATTTCCACAGTGACACACTTCCTCCAACAAGGCCATACCCACTCCAACAAAGCCACACCTCCTAATAATGCCACTCCTTGTGAGATGATGGAGGCCAATCACATTCAAACTACCAGACAGGTCATAATATTACATTCCCACCATCACACAAGGCAGTTTTGGGCAACCATGTTCTGATTTGGGAACAAAGTGACCCTGTTCTCATTGCTTGTGTGTCTGTATATATGAGTCTTGTGAGTGACTGGAACTGAGAATTATTTTTCTGGTGTGTTCTTGGTTAATCTACCCAGAACATCTCACAAACCCCCAACACTGCCTTATCCTACCATACCATAGTTACCAAGCAGAAGACAAAAAAATCTCTGACTCTGATACCTTCACTTCCAATTCCCTGCTAGCTGAAACCCCAGATCCTAATTGAACTCTTTGTTAGGTCTCCAGACACAGCTTTATGGCTCCTGAACTCTGCTCTCCCTGAGATGTCCAGACTTCTCTGCATGGTGAACGCTTCCATAGCTCCAGGTGTCAAGTGAACCATTGGTTATAACTCTCCAGTGTTAAACGTGAAGAATCTATTGATTATTAGAACAAATGGAATAAAACATATTAAAGTCGTCCACGCGCCTGAGTGGATAGAAGATTTTCTCTTGGTTCTCATTAAAATTCACCCTTTGTTTCAATCCTCTGGTGACTGACAACTTAGCAATATTTTTCCATCATCTATTTTGATCTAAAATGTTTCAACACCATCTTGACAAAGTCTGTGAATATAAATGCCAAGTCCAGTTGATGGAGAATGGTGGCGATCTTATATCTAGCCACGTTTGACTTTGTTACCAAAGATGTCACATGAAGTCAGTAATTTAGTCCTCCCTCTGAAAAATCCCTCTGAGCTCCAGAGTTTGTTGGATGTGGGGATTCCAGAGAAGGGCCTCAGACAAGTAGCTCCTCCTTACTCTCCTGCTACATCCCCTCCTTTGAGAGACCTTCCCTGGCTACCAACTCTAGGCCACCTAGGAATCCTTTGCATATCTTTGACAGTTTCCCATAAGGTGAGTTCCTTGAAGAAGGACAATTGTCCCCTTTTGTTTCCTGTTGTGTTTCTAATACCCAGCTAGATGCTGGCAAATCCAGGCACTATAAATGCTTGGTGAGTAGATAAAAGAGTGAACAGATGGGGGCTTTACAGTCTCCATCACAGGCTTCTAGAAGTAGCCTCTTCTCTCCAGGATCTCTCCGCGGTACTTTAGCCAAAGGTAGCTGTGTTGACTGACTCACTGCAAGCCTTCAGTCCTCAGCCCCCCTTGTAGTTAGGTTTGGCTACGTGATTGAATTCTTGACAATGTACCGTATGTAGCAGACAGGAATGGCCCTTCACATCTGCCCCCAGGGGATTCCATGTCACTTTCCCCCAATGCCCTTCACCTCCTATGCAGTCACAGTGGCACCATTAAAGCACTAAGAAGCCCTTGACAATGGCTAAGCCACATCATGGAAAGACGACTCTAGTTATCCATGTATTAATCCATTAGACGGGTCATATCAAAGTGCTGTGAACTACGTAGCTTAAGCAACAGAAATTATTGCTGAGGGCTCTAGAGGCTGAAAGTCTAACCAAGGGTGTGGATGGGTTGGTTCCTCGGGACGGTAAAGGAAGGATTTATTTCAGATTTCCAAGCATCTGTGTTAGCTTGTGTGACCTTCTCGTGATTGCACTGAGCTTCCTTTGTATATACACCTGTGTGTAGTTTTACAAGGAAAAAAAAAATCTAATCAGATTAGAGGCCTCCCCTCCTCTAACTGACCTCATATTAACTAAATAACATTCCTGTTTCCCACAAGTTTATGTTTTTAGGTACTTAGGACCCATGACAGGCTACAGTGAAGGTTACCTATCAAAGAGGGGGACCTGTGTCAGAGTCTGCACAAGGTACTTGCATGCTAAGTCACTGAGAGTTAAGGTTGTCTGTCATAGTGCCGATGACTCTCCCTGTACCTGAGATCGTCACCTGGTCAGTGAACTACCTTGGTGCTCTACAGCAGCCCCCTACCTGCAGAGTGCAGGTTTGGAAATGGAGAGATACATTAGGTTTCAAATTTTCCCTCAGCCTCCAAATGAGAAGCCCTGCTTGCATTTCTATTATTTGATAGCTACACTGGGCGGGCCATTGTTGACAGGTCGCCCTCAGTGAGCTGTTGGCAAGACAATAAGCCTGAAGTTGGATTAATGAAAATCATGTTTTTCTCTGAGTTCTTGTTTAGCAGTTGATAGAAAGAAATATCTCTCCCCATACTTGGGACTATGGGAGAGGATTAATCAATCAAATGAAGATTAATCAATCTTCATAATTAGCATCAGGCCGATGTCCAGTAAATGGATGTTACGAGGCTGATTTCTTATCTGGGAACTGAGACCTCACGCTTCTGCATTGGTATTCAGTGTCTGAGGACACAGGGTGTGACAGTCACATGTGTAAAATAAACCTGTGTGTCATACTTGAGGGAACAGCCCAAAGAAAAGGAACAATGTATGTCCTGAGAGGCATTTGAGGATTTTAACCCACTAGGAAGAGCTTCCCAAAGGCAGGCAATCCCTGGACGGGGCATGTGCCTTTACTGCCCATGCTTGACTCCCCTTACCCCTGTTGCAGATGGAGGGGCTGTTCTCTGAATACTCAGAAAAGTCCAGCATGGTTTTCTTTCTTTTTTCTTCCTTAATAACTAGCAGGGATGTTGCCTCTTGGGCCTCCATGCTCACCCCTAACGTGGTTTGTGCTCCCTCTTCCTCCTGTACCCTCCCTCTATTCTTCAGACTTCCTCTGAACCACACTGAACTGCTGAACCATGGCACATGCACAGTGCTACCCCACTTCCGCTCCTGGCCTGACTGCCCAGTGCTCTGCCTGGACAGAGTGCTTTCCTTGTGGCCGCTGACCTTGGGGAGCTGGATTAGGGCACCAAGCACAACCACCCCAGCCCCACTCCTTTACCACACAGCACAAGAACACATGCCCCTGGGAAAGCAAGGCCATCTGGCTCCACTCTCAACTGCATTCTTATTTGCTTCACAAATGGCAGAAGGAGCTAATTTTAGCATTTCTGTCATTAAACAACTCACAGTTTAGCAGCATGAGCTAGCCCCACTTAATCTAAGTCAGAAGCCTTGTTCTGCCCTTTCCTGGCTATTTGAACCTTTGAGAAGCTTCGTTATCCTTTCTGAACCTCAAGATCTTAGAAACTGGGCACACAAATGACTGTGAGAACCCAATGACATGGCAGACAGAAACATCATTAAAATGCACACACAGAAGAATAAACAAGTGAAATATGTGAATAGAAGTTCTTGAAACTTTTACAGTGTAGCTAGGCTTCTCCCCGAGGTAGACAGGATTAGGTGCTGCTATTTTCTGATATAGCCACACATGACAACCTCTCAGTCACTGTTGACACACATACGTGACAGCAGTCAGACACGATCACAGTAGAGCTGAAAACATTTCCACTGCTTTACAGCCCAATGCCTTACACACACGTGGTGGTGGCGCTGGTGTGAAGGATGGACATTGTACATAGTGCGTTAGTGTGGGTTCTCTAGAGCAGCAGAACATATAGAATGAACCTCTCTACATTTATAATCTAATTATATCTAATAAAAGGGGATTTATTAGAATGCTTTACAGGCTGCCGTTCAGAAATCTGACTCCCTAAGAACAGGGAAAGTCCAAGAATCCCGTAGTTGTTCAGTCCACAAGGCTGGGTGTCTCAGCTGGTCTTCTGTGAATACTGGACTCCAATGCCAGTGAAGGGATAGATGTGCTAATAAGGCGAGGGCAAGCAAACAAAGAGCAAATGCTTCCTTCTTCTATGTAATTACATAGACTTCTAGCAGAAGGGCTGACCCAGATTAAAAATGTGTCTTCCTATCTCAAGATCCAGATCAAAGATGTGTGTTTTCCTTCCTCAAAGGTCTGAACTAGAAGAGAATTTGCCCACTTCGAACCAAACAGAAAATCGCTTACAGGTGTGTCCTCAATTTCTAGATAGTAGTTCATTCCAGATGTAGTCAAGCTGACAACCAAGAATAGCCATCACAGCACGATAAGAGGTAACGAAGTCAGTTATTCTACTTGTTTGTGTGTTTATTAGACTATGGTTTTTGCGGTTGCTTTTGAGAGAACTTCTATTTGCTTAAAAAGCACTGGGCAGCAGCAAACTAGCTACGCCCACAGCACCTTCATGCATCTCAAGTGTGCCATATCTCTGGATTACATTAAAGGTCATGCTAAGTGACGACTGACCCTTGTCATCTAGGTTTCGGTGACTATACTCCATGATGTCATCGCAATGATGGGGGAGTCTGAGAACTCACTTCTCAGAATATCCCCTCAGTAGATAACGCACAACTGTATTGAAGGATGACTTGGTCAAGCTATTCCTTATGATGCGGCAATGGTGGGTGCCTGCCATTATTCACTGGTTAAAACTCATTAAACATACAGCACAAAGAGTGAGCTGTTGTGCAAACTCTAACAGTTAGGAATGAAGCACATGGATCAATACTGGCACACCCTTCTAACAAGTCATCTGTTAGGGCTAGTGAGATGGCTCAGTGGCTAAGCACACTTGCTACTCAAACTGATGATAGGGTACCACAATGGAAGGAGGGCACTGACTTCTAAAAGTTATCCTTGAACTGCCACACTGGTCTGGTAGCACACACACACACACACACACACACACACACACACACACACACACACAAGCTGTCTTTAAAAAACAATACTTTACCATAATTGGTAATTGTTGAAACATCTCCAAGTGACAGGGACTAGTTTTCATTCATCTAGAACTTATTAGTGGGTTATTGATCACTGACTTAGGTGTTAGGCATAGTGTTAGATTCCAGACTATTCTAGTTCATGGTGGAACTAAGCCTTCTTCCATAGAAAAGAGGACTCCTTGGGGAATGAGTAACACTGAAAAACTTATGGAGAAGTTAAATCTGTGGTGCAAAGTACAACCCTCAGAAGTCTAGAAAAAGCATAGTACACTCTCTACCACAAACCCAAATGTTCTAAATATCTGATTACTAGGACTTCTGCCAGCAAAACTTTTGTTTTGTTGGTTTTGTTCTTTAACCAGTTTTGAGATGAGTGTAGTCTCTTTCTCACCAGCCAGTATTTCCTTTTAATTTCAAAATATAAGGATAGATGATACTCAAACTTGGCATGCAGCTGAAGCCAGCCTTGAACTCTTGAACCCCTGCCTCTACCTTCCCAGGTGCTGTTATTACAGGACTGTACCACCACACGTGGTTAAAGATTTCATTCTTGACCTCAAAGCAATGGGAAGATGAGCAGTAGTCTGAGCTAGCCTCGGTGTTGGTTTGGACACTGAGTAGTCTGAGCTAGCCTCGGTGCTGGCTTGTGTGCTGAGTAGTCTGACTAGCCTTGGTGCTGGCCTGGATGCTGTCTGTCTGCCAACCCTGGGAAATCGGCAAGTGTTGAACACTGAGGCATCAGTGAAAGGCCATTCAGGTGGTGGCCAGCCTGAAGAATATTAGCACAGGTGCCATGAAGGGTTTAGGCAAGGAAAATGGTTTTATTTGATATCAGTTGACAGTAGTGCTGTACTTAACTGCAATAAGAGTCTCTGATTTATCTTGTTCCTTCTAAAAATCATTTGTGATCTTGTAGAGAAACTATGACAGATTTGGCATTCTTAGAGAATTAAATGAGGATTCTGTACAAGATCCTAATGCTGATTCTCACAGAATTTATATGAGTGGTTTTTCAAAAAATAGAAATAAAAGATTGCATATTTAGGATTTCATGAG
This sequence comes from Dicrostonyx torquatus, assembly GCA_028555095.1. Lineage (NCBI taxonomy): Eukaryota > Metazoa > Chordata > Mammalia > Rodentia > Cricetidae > Dicrostonyx > Dicrostonyx torquatus. The sequence continues at coordinate 1,793,401 of JAQHUG010000343.1, read as the reverse complement.
GGAGTGCTGAAATAACATTGCCTTAGGAGCCAGGACCATTGGGGCTCTCGGTGCATAGGCTACTTCTCATTCTAAAATTAGATCTGAAAATCAAACTCCCTGAAACGTAGAGTCGAAAGGTTGCTAAGTTCTAATGCTGCTAGGGCTGTGCAGCATACAGGTGCACTGCAATAAACTTCATCTTAAATCTTGGAAGGGGAGAGAAGGCATTTGACTCTAATCTCTCTCTCCACACCCCCTCTCTCTCACACACAGACATATGCACGCACAACTTGAGTCCTTTGTAAATAATGTTTTATAAATAAATAAATCTATAGAAAAATCTCTGCTTAGGAACTAACTGCCTTCCCTAAATTCTCATGGGAGTTTAAAACATTCCATGTGATCCGAATGGCTGCCAATTCCTAGAAATTCTCTTTGTTTGTTTTAAGAAATAAACTCAGGAAAGCAGAGCTTTATCAGCTGGGGAGAAAGCAAGGTCATGTGTGCTGAGCAAGCATTCAGGGTAGAAGTCACAGTATGGCGGGTCCTGTGGGTGACGCTCTACTTGACCTTGCATTCACCCTGCCTGGAAGCACCCTCCATTTTCAGGGGAAAGCAGGGGCATAAGTGCCTAATGGTACATGCTATAGTTGTGTGATAGTTTTGTGTGTGCTCCAACAAATAAAGCTTGTCCAGAGATCAGAGTGTAGGGCTAGGCACTAGTTGCAGGTCCAGGCGGTGGTGGCTCACACCATTAATCCCAGTGCTTGGGAGTCACACGCCTTTAATCCCAGCATTAGGATGGTGAAGACAGGAAGGGATATGGCTGGGCAGAGAGAGGAGTGGAAGGCAGGAGGAGACAGGAGCTCAGCCCAGTCAGTCTGAGGACTTGTAGAGACAGGATTGTATTCAGTCTAAGGATTTGTAGAACCAGGATCTAGTCCTCCGGTCTGAGGATTGAGCAGCAGTAAGAACTAGTGGCTGGCTGCTCTGCTTCTAGGGTCCTTCAGCTTTCACCCCCTAATACCTGATCAACTAGAATTCATGCTACAGCTAATGACTTGAGTCTTGTCTAACACCATGATTCCAGCTCATTCATATCCTGATGCTGTCTTAGTTTGACATTCAGACTTTACTTCAGCTGTGTAAGCAGAGGAGAACATATTGTATTCCCCACTGCCCCATTCTCCGACGCTCGTTATTATTACAAAAAGATTTCATGCTCAAAGTTAAGAGCCCCTCTTTGGTAATTTAAGGGATATCATATCCTTGTCTAAAGTCTCTTTCTTTCCCAGAATCTTTGAAAGTGCTGTGTCAGACTGCCCACTGTCCACAGTGCTGTGTTAGACTGCCCACCGTCCACACCGTCCACAGTGCTGTTTCAGACTGCCCACCGTCCACACCGTCCACAGTGCTGTGTCAGACTGCCCACTGTCCACAGTGCTGTGTCAGACTGCCCACTGTCCACAGTGCTGTGTTAGACTGCCCACTGTCCACACCGTCCACAGTGCTGTGTCAGACTGCCCACCGTCCACACCGTCCACAGTGCTGTGTCAGACTGCCCACCATCCACAGCATCCTCAGTGCCTTGAGTCAAATACTTTTGACTTAGCTCCTATCTAAAGAAAGAAAATAATCTCAGAGACGAAGTTTATTATTGATCACAAAGACCATTAGTGCCAATAATTGATTAAATACCTTTTTTCTTCACAGCAAAGGCTGGTGTAGTCCCAAGTGCTCAAAAAGGAAAGACACACTGCGTGTTACAACCTGTGGAACAGACTGCAAAAGGCATCTGGGAAATCGCTAACCAAGGAAGCAAATAGCAAACCAGTTTCAACTTTAGGACCCAAATTATTCACTGTCAAAGGCATTCATGCTTTTATTGGGGGGAATCCTTAGTTTGTCTCACTTTACGTAGAAACAACACTAAAGAAATTCTGTGCTGAAATTCCAGGAAGGAAGCGGCCTGGAAACTTACAGCTGTAAGCTCAGAAGGGAAGAACCCCAGAAATGGAGCACAGGATGGCCCAGGTCCCCTGGGAATTCCGGAGGTCTCACTATAAAGGGATCCTCACACGCCCGTCCATGTGGATCTTATTAAAAGCAGCCATCAATATCTATACTTTGAAAGAGATGTAAAGGCCAATTATTTATTTAGTAGAGACCATTTTATAGACAAAAGTGAGCGTTAGGTTAGGGGTCACTATCCTAAGAAGACGTGCTGAACGTAAGAGCAGAAAACCTTGTGTGAGCCACTAATTCGTACACTCAAAGCTAGAAGCTTAATTTAAAAGTATTGTATTAATTCTCTAATAATTGCCTTGTGTATGTACATATTTTGATCATATTCATCCCTGTTATTCTCTCTTATCCACCCCCAGCCCTTTTCTTTCCCAACAAGCCCAGCTCCTACTTTCATGTCTCTCATTTCCGACACACTGGATTTAGTTAGGGTTGCTTATGTGAGCATATGTGGACGGTTATTTAATTGACCATGGGCTGACTAGCAGCAGCTCCACTGAAGAAAATGACTTCTCCCCAGCAGCCTTTAATTGCCAATAGCTCCTCAGGAAAGCATGGGGGCCTTCTCCATGAGCCGCTCAGCCAACCATGCTCAAATGTTGGGGAGCTTGATCTCGAGCAGATCCTGCCCAGCTTGTGACTACAATTTTTGTGAGTTTGAGTGCAATAGCCATGTTCTGCCCAGAAGATGGTATTTTCCAGAACTCCTCCCATGCCCTGGCTCTTATATTCTGTCCCCTCATCTACGCTGCTCTCTGAGTTGTCTGTGAGCGCATGCACATGCTGTAACTATATCATTTAGAGTCTACCACTTTATGGGAATCTCTGCGAGAACCACTACCTACTATAAAAAAGATTCACCAGCAAGGTTGAAAGCAACACCAACCCATGGTTGTGAGTTACCAATAAGAAGGCCATTTGACAATGATAACTTAATTTTTTAGCTTTATTTTCCTCTCCTATGAAAACGGATTACTAATAATGTAAGCTACTTAACTCCAAGAGTTTTTACATATATTATGTAGCCTGGCTGGTTTGCCATAGTGATTCGCTGTAGGTACCCAAGGTGCCAAGACTGGGAAAGAGGGAAACAGATAGTGAAGTTGGCAGCTTGAGTCCCAGATGAAACCCTTTTATTCCAGGGCAACTCTTTCTTGCTTTTTTTCATTTTAAAAATTTCTTAGTATAATTATTATACTTCTTTATCTAACTCTGTTGGACTTCCAGGAAATTTTCATAAATTGCATAAACATTTTTTCAAAGTGGTCCTTGATCTAAAGCTCTTTAAGGTGCATGTGCCAGACTGGATTAATATCAAGGTTGTAATTTATCCAGCTTAGCTAGAGGGCACATCAGGTAAACACGAACCAAACAGCTGTGGATGGCCAAGGAAAGCATTCATTTAGCAAGACTAGCTGTTTTAGGCCTTGCAGGTTAATTCCTCACCAAACTCAAAGAAAAATGAGCAAAAGCAGAAGAGATTATCTAAAGCAGCATGCTGCAAGAACATTCAAGAAGGGACATTTTCCTGGACCAGAGCAGCACCCATAGTTGATAGAACCGATAGGTGATATTGATGCTAGCTACTCCAGTCTTGGCATTAGAAACTTAAAGCTAATAATCTCTTTCATGTCGGCCCCTGAGCCAAGTAGACATGTGTTTCTTGAATGCTTCCTTAATGATTTCACCCAGCATGTAGCTGTCTATAGGAGGCTGATGGGGCTGCACTGATACAAAGTTGACTCTGTGAATTCAGACTTGGGTATTCACAATGCTGGGTTAGGATGTGAGGATGTAAGTCAGCAGCAATTGTAATGCCTGCTGGAGCTGCAGCCAACCGAGGGTTAACCCAGATGGTTCTCTTTTCACTGGTGCTGAAGGAGCAAGCGGCTCATACCCCTGTCTCTTATGGCTGACTCAGAGTCTTCAGAGGCAGACAGAAGGAGAGTGACTTCCCAGCTAAGAACTGAGTTTACATGGAAACACAGCTCTGCAGTTTCTTCTCTCTTCTGTGCATTACATACTCCAGTTTTGTTTTCTCTTGGTTTAAAGAGCACCAAGCAGTAAGGTGACTCGCGAGAGATGTTAGGGGTTCATCCTATAGCTTTTATTTCAAGGAAGAAAGGAAGGAGGAAGGGAGGGAGGGAAGGAAGGAAGAAAACCTCATGTCCATCTCAAGAAAGCAAAGACTGAAATAGTCATGTACCAGCCTCTGATTCCGGGAAGAGGAGCCTGTTACAAGAAGACATTTAAGAGCACCATGTGGTGGGGCAGGATGAGAAAGAATCTTTGGAGGAAAAAAACTGCTCACTTCCGTTCACTAAGCAAATGCTTCTAGGACAGTTTCCTTGCAGAGGAAGTGTGGGTCCCTGGAATGTGAATGCAGTTTCCTTCAGGATCCCTCATGGCTCAGTGTCCTGAGCTTGAGACTAGACATGTACATCTCCTATCTGGACAGAGCTTTGGGTTGACACGTTGTTGGCTTTGAAGGATGCTTTGGTCAACTTGGCGCTTTAATTTTATACTAAGCCAGCTATGGAATGAGGACTCCCAGAAGGTGGGAACACCCACTGGGGATGTGCTGAACTCATTGAACATGATTGCCTCAGGATGAAATGAAACTCTGAAAAAGCTGTTTTTCCAAAATTTTAAGAACTAAGACTTAATTTTAAAAAAAAAAAACAGGAAAAAAAAAGAAGAAGAGAAAGAAAGAAAGCACTTGCATTATTAAAATAACCAATAACATTTTCCCCTAGTGGTGAAGTTAAAGTGCTTGCCTTGGAAAGATTAAAAAACTTACTTAAGAGTAAAGAAAGTGTGTACTATTTTTTTATTTAAGCCTGGCATTAGGCATGATATCTTGATCAAGAAAATAGAAACATGGAATATAAAACTGGGGAGGGGCTCGGCTCTTCCTTTGTCTCCAGTGTGTAACATTCGAGTGACTTCATGGAGGGCTAGACCACTGTGGTCTTACACGCTTCCTGGCAATTCACCTCAGATTCCTAAACATACATCATTATCTTCCCTTGCTGACTTATTATACTTGAAAGATTGACATTTATATTTCTCAATCCATCACTTTTAAGGCTTGACCCACCTTCAAGGCCTCTGTTAAGTTAGTTTGGTCAATAACTTGGTAAAGGTTAAAATATCTGACATTGAGTGCCAGAGAGCCCACCACCCAGAGGGCTAACAGGCTAGCGTGGTATCTAGGATATTGAGAGTTGTTTTCACTTGAGGTGATTTACACCATTGCTGTGGGACAATGGTCTTGAACCCTGTAAAGATTTGTCTCTTGTACTGGTTTAATAATATGCTGGTTGGCCAGTAGCCAGAACAGGAGAATTCTGGGAAGAGGAAAGGCTCAGTTGTCTGCAGTCGTTACCCAGATGCAGAGGAAGCAAGATGAGAATGCCTCGCTGATGAAAGGTACCAAGCCATGTGGCTAACACACACAAGAATAATGGGGTAAGAATGATGTAACAGTTAATAAAAAAAGTCTGAGCTAATAGGCCAACCAGTTTATAATTAACATAGACCTCTGTGTGTTTCCTTGGGATTAAATGACTGTGGGACAGAGCGGGACAGAAACCTCTGTCAACATACCATGTCCCTATCATGTTCTGGTTTTTAATACATGCACATTATGTTTCATTGTGTATGTTATATGTACTTGTTATGGTGAGTGCACACCCACATGCATGCAGAGCTCGGTATCAGTTGTCTTTCCTTGCTCACTCTCATGTTTTTGAGACTGGATCTCTCAGTGAACCTGAAGCTTAGATCATTGTTGGCTGACTGGGCAGTGAGCTGTTTGGGGATCCACCCAGCTCCACTCTCAGCTCTTGCATGGGGATGAAAGGTGTGTGCTTCTCTACCAGACTTCATGCTTGCACTCTGGAGATCCAAACGCAGGCTCGCTTGCAAGGCAGGACTTTACCAACTGAGCCATCTCCTCAGAAGCCCTGTGTCCTTTCGATGCCACTCACAACATCAGAGGATTTCAGTGCTTAGTTGTGGTGTAAGTTTAGTTTTGTTCCATTTTAAAATCATGGGGCAGGTGCGGTATGGGGCAAGATGACTCAGCAAGTTGGAGCACATCCTGCCAAGCCCGATGGCCTCAGCTGATTCTTGAGCCACAGGGTGAAATGAGAGGTCAGCTCCTACAGTTGTGCTCTGAGATCCACAGCCCCTAGCTACCCCCCAAAAAATAACGTAAAAAATAATAATTTTAAAACCTTGCATACAGACAATACAAAAGGACAAATATTCAGTGAGGAATTTATGCTAAAGTTGAACTACGAGTGGTTATTTGTTATGAATGCTATATATGAAAACCTAAGAAAAATCCCTGTGTCTTTGCCATGTAAAGTTAATCATTATGACCTGACTGTCTTTCCATCTGGTTTTACTTCTATCACATGGGTGTACTTGTGTCCCCCAAGCCCAGTCACCTGGACTTTGTTTTATTCTGCATCAAATGTAGCTTCATTGTGTCAATATTTTCCCATGTTCTTATTTTTGTAGAATATTAGTATTGTACCATAACTCTTTATATAGATTTAAAATATTTAACCCTTTATCTATTGGAAGATAAAGATTTTTCTTTATTTAAGATAATATTGAGCCAGATTTGGAGCTGCATACCTTTGATCCCAGCACTTGAAATAGAGCTGGCAGATCTCTGTGAGTTCAGGGCCAGCCTGGTCTACAGAGTGAGTTCCAGGAAGGCCCAGGCTACAGAGAAACCCTGTTTAGAATAATAGTTACAGCCAGGTCCAGTATTCCATGCCTGGAATCCTAACTATGTGGGAGACTGAGGCAGGAGTCTTACTTGAACTAGGAGTTGGAGACCAGGTTCACAATTTCCTGTCTCTAGTTAATTAACTAATGCTATAATTACACTTCTGTCTTCATTATTTCCTAAATAAAAATCCCTAGGTATAAAACTACAAGGTTAAGGCATGGGATCTATTTTATGGTTAGAGCCCTCCCCATTACCTCACCCTGCTTGTCCTCTCCCAGCAGCACCATGGGAGATTCGCTGCTCCTGTAGCCAATGACTTTGAGACTATCTCTGAGAATCTTACCCAAATATTCTCTTTCTTTGTGTTTCTTCCTGGAGATTAATTTTGCAGCACCTCACAGTTGCTCTGCATTTCCTTGGTCACCCAATGCATCTAAAACATTTTTCTCAGCACCATTAGCCATTTGTAATTGTCATACCTACAACACTGTCCCCAGTTTTTAAAGTATCTGCAGATGGCTTTCTCTTTTGGTGGATAACAAAATTCTTCTAGGATCAGTTCTGATACAATTTCAAGTTCCCTTTTGATTGGGTAAAAACTGATAAGAGTTGAGAGGAGGGCAGATTTTCCCCATGCTGACGCCATCCAGAGCCCTCACAGCATCTGGCTATAGGCGCACCGCATTAATCCGCCCGTCATATAGCGGTAATGACATATTTTGTAAGCACACCTTGAATCTTTTGCACCTTATTATGAAAACTTACTTTAAAACAGTATTTTAAATAAAAAATTAAATTATTTTACTTTTCTCCCTCAATCAAAGGACAGTCTTCTAAAATTAAATTGGTTATATATTTTCAGAAAATCCTAGTCAGGGCTTAACACATTCCTATGTGCCATGACTTCTTTGTTAAAATGCTAGATAAATTTCAAACATATAAGTCAGGCTTCATTCTGTGCAGAATTCACACACACACACACACACACACACACACACATACACATACACATACACACACACACCCCCCAATATACAACGGATATGAGAAAGGAAACTGTCAATTCAGAAAGATAATATTCTTGCTTATTAAGGTAAAATTTGTTTTCCAGATAGTGGTGATCTGTTCATATATTAGGTGAGTCCCTTCCACCTTCTCGAGCACACCCAGCTCTGTGGCCTCTCTGTGTTCTCTTCCTCCATCCTTCTTATCCTCTGGGCTTCAGCCACATGGTCTCTGGACTATACCTGGAAAGTTACGAAAGATCTGGCCTTTGCTTTAGTTGTTCTCTCTGCCTGGGTCTTCTTGTCTTAAAACATACATGGGGAAAAGTATTCAAAAGCCACCCGTTCAGTGAGGCCCGCCTGACCCCAATTTAAAATTAGAATAGCAATTGTGTGCTATTCTCTCGGACAAACAAGAAAACAAACAAACAAAGGCTTGAGCATTGCTTTCTCCTCTTGGGTTTTTCATGCAGATCTCTCTGTTCAGTGAAATGTGGCCAACTTTCCCCTATAACAGAGATTGTTTTCGGTGGACACCAACAGGGTGTCCTATAATTCATCTCAGTGCTGACACTAACTGAAAACTGTATATCCTGTGGGTTTCTAATTCAGTCCCATGAGACTTCCTTTTACTTCAAATGAAGTAAAATCATAAGTTTCAGGTTGTGGCTGGACTTTTGGGTAGCTGTCCATGCTTCAGAAGTCCCCATGACCTTGACCTCTTTATCGGTAATTTGCTGGGAAGGCTCACGAACTTAGAGAAACATTTTACTTCAGTATATCTACTGCAAAGGATTCAGGGAAACAGCCAGATGAAGGTGTCTGCAGTACACGGTATGTGAAGGCCTTGGAGATTTTTGCCTTCTCTATGCAGGCTACCTCCTCAACACTTCCGTGTGTTCAGCAGCCCATAACTACCCTAAACTCTTATGGAGCCATCATAGATTAGTAATCCAACAATGTTTGTCTATATATCTGTGTATCTGTGTATCTGTGTATCTATCTATCTATCTATCTATCTATCTATCTATGTATCTATCTATGTATCTATCTACCTCTATCATCTATCAGTTGTTTATCTAATCTTCTATTCTGGAAAAATATGAATTAATAAATAGTAACTAATACAGATTTGTGAACAGTAGAGGAACATAATTTTCAGGAGGAGTTTTCTACATTTGTTTTGTGACTTCTAGAACTGACATTCAGTTTTATTCAAAATGAAGACTCCAATGACCCTCTCCAATAGCACAGAGAACATTCATCCTCACCTCACTGGCAAGACTGTTTAGAGAAAGACACAAAATGTTTGTACGAGCTACTCTTCATCAATCCGTATAGGGGTAAAAAGTTAGGTGGTTCTGAGAACGATACTTTCAAACACAACTTGGAAAATCAAGAAACACTGCAACAGTGTTTGGTATTGCTAGTCAAAGTTGTTGTTTTTTGGCAGGGGGGGGGAAGAAACAAATAGGATAATGCCCAGGATTCAAATTCCTACTCTTGTCATCAGTGAACGACCTAAGAGAGTCTGTGTGTGCCCATATGAGTTCCTCACCTTCTGCATTTGAAGGGATGACATTTTTGAAAATCAAATGCAGTACCTCATTAGGCAGCTGGATGAAATATGACAGAAATCAAGCTCCCAGCCTTACAGGCTCTCTACCATCAAATGGGCAATGATTTGGGAAGGTAGTTTTGGGGAAGGCACTTGATAGAACTAGGGACATTGAAACTCTTAATTCTGATGAATCTTCTCTACCAAGTGTAAATGGTTCGCTTAGCCCCAGTGACAGTTAAAATATAGCAACATTTTCTTGAATGAAATTTCTCAACATCCAGTGACATGGGGTATGGACAGATCTCTTTTAAGGAGGAGGTTAATTTGTAGTATATGGTCTCCCCTACAGCTTGAAATACTACAGTGTCAAGCAGACATTTTTAAATTTTTGAAACAATGTATTCCTCATTCGCATGGGCCGTTTTAGCTCATTTACTACTGGTTTGATTGGAGGCAAAAATACAAGAATGTTCTTGCAATAATGTAGTAGGAGGGGCCGCTTGTTGGTACCCAGCTGCTCAGAGCCCCAAAATATCACAGAGGAACCATATTATTTAAATCACTGCTTGGCCCATTAGCTCTAGCTTCTTATTGGTTAACTTTTACATATTAATTTAACCCATCTTCATTAATCTGTGTATCGCCCATATGGCAGTGGCTTACCAGCAAAGTTCTGTCCAGAATCTGTCTCTGGCAAAGGCTACATGGCGTCTTCCTACTCTGCTTTTCTTTCTCCGAGCATTCAGTTCCATCTTTCACGCCTACTTCTGCTCCGCCCTGCCATAGGCTCAAGCCAGCTTTCTTTATTAACCAATCGTATTCACAACATACAGAGGGGAATCCCACATCACAATAGGCCTTGGCTAGTGCTGCTTTGCCATTTGGCGGTTACAGCAAATACAGTGGTGTTTGAAGGACCAGTGGCAGATAAGGACGCTGTTCAGAACTTCTGGAAAATCTCTATAGGTGGTTTAGTCAAGGCCTATAGGATTCTGAAGAAAGGTGCTTGTCATCACCCATATAACTATTCTTTTGAGAAACAGTTTTCTTCCTGCTGTGATCTTTAGCAGAGCTTGATCATGACCATGGGCTACTAGGTCAATGTGTCGCTCAAATTGCCCATGAGGAATTTGGTATGGTATGAAGGCTGAGCAACTCTTGAAGATGCAAGCGAATTGCATAGAGGAGCCTGGTCTCTACAACACTAAACTCTACCCTTCTCCCTCCCATCCTGCCCATGGTGTATACATTCTACATATAAATTTATCTTCTCTATTAGTGATGCTTTGGAAACCTCTGCTCCCAGTAGACTGACAGATGCCTATGCAGCGGCAGAGCGTTCCATGTCACATGACTTCTAGATCTTATTTCATGAAGGACTCATGCTCAAGGAATTCACTGGTCTTACCCAAAAGAGCAACTAACCCAACAGAATGCTAAAGACTCAGACTCAGTTTCTAATTTCTTCCTGGGCAGGGGTAAGCTTCTCTAGACTATATCCTGGACCAATATCCAAGGCACACAGCAGTATCTTTGATCAGCAGGACTCACAGATCAAGGGTTAAGGCTAGCCAATGACAACACGACTGCTTACTACTCCCATTAATTGACTAGCAAAACTACTGTTTCCTATTCCTGTTTACACTCATGAGGCAGGAATGGCTCTCTGTGTAGGAGGCATGCCAATGATTCCACTGAACTGGAGGTATGGCTGTCACCCAGCCACTTTGAACTCTTCATTCTCTTGAGTCAATAGGCCAAGAAGGGGATTATGATGGTACTGTGGTGACCTGACTAGTAGCCCGCAATGGACTTCTGTTTGGAACACAGGCAACACCTTCGGGGACCTCTTCCTAGCACCGCCCACTGTAAGGCCATTAGAAAACTGTAATCCGATGAAAGTAGACCTACGAGTGGCCCAGACCCTTCAGGAATAAAGATTTGGTCATACTCACCAAATAAACGACTTTCAGCTGAAGTCCTTTTGAAGGCAATGGGAATGCAGAATGTGCAGTAAAAGATCACTATAATGACCAGCTAATTACCATGTAACCAGCTACAAAACAAGAACTATAATTGCCATGCGTATTTCCTTCTTATTTTATTTTGAGTATGTTTGTGTGGATGGATCCGTAACAACTAACTTAGCTTCCGTTTTCCTCAGAGTCCATTATGCGTGACTTCAGATGCCTTGACCCTATATAAATATTTGAATATTGCTCACTTAGATCCAGAGTGTTTTGTTCTTGGTTCTCAGAGGCATCAACATGCCTCTAACACTTCCCTTTTCTTTCCTGGGGAAGGGGTTAATGAATTTTTGGTTATGTGAAGTAAACTATCATGGAAGATAACACTGTTATCTTGTTGTTGTCTGTACGTGGAGATGAAGTGTGATTAAGTAGATAAACATGGGTGCCAAATTGGCAAGGGATGAATTGACAGAGTTCATCTTTTAATTTACTCGACTGGGCTGAAGGATGCCTGGCTAGTCGGTGAAACATCATTCCAGGATGTAGAAGTGAGGGTGTTTTTCTGGGAATGTATTTGTTCAGCAGACTGAGGAAAAATGGCTCTCTGCACTTTGCATGGGCTATAGGCCATGGGCACAATTCTTCCTTCTAAGGACAAAGTAAGAAAAAGATCAGAGAAAGGTTTTTTGGTTTTTGGTTTTTTGGTTTTTTTTTTTTTTGCTTTATTTCGTTTTATTTTCTGTTGAGCCACGACATCCACCATCTCTAGATTTCACACATTGGTTCTTTTGGACTACAGGTCTCTGAACCAGGACGAGGAATGACACTACGGGCCTCCTTCCTGCCCCCTAGTTCTCAGGCCTCTTTCATTTCATTGGAACTGTACAATCATTCCCCACCTCACTTACAGATGACAAGTCCTCAGGCTTCTTGGTTTTGTAATCACATGAGAAAATCCTCCACAGTAAGTCTCTTTTTATATGACTAAACAAATACCCTATGGATTCTGAGTCTCTGGAAAATGCTGTCTACTGCAACAACGGTGATCTTAGCAAGGGAGCTCAGGGACAACTGAGAGCTCCGTGTAGAGACCTGAAGGAAAAGGAAAGAGGCCAGAAGACGGCATGGGAAATGCACATGGACAGCATCCAGAGAAGGACCAGGGTGCTTCAAGATCTGGTACAATGTGGCTCTTCTCCACTGCTAACCAATGCTAAGGAATTTGGACTTTATCCTGAGAGCAGTATGACGATTCAGGAGTAACAGGGCCAGATTTGCATATCAGAACACAATTTCCTCTGGTTCTCAAGTTTTCAACTTCAATAATATAGAGTGAACCTTGAATGTAATCACAATTCTGCCCCTTCATGCTTGGAGGAAAAATAGAACAGAAGGGAATGAATTTTCAAAACTTTATTGCTAAATCATGCTTTAAGCATGAGAAGAAGTGCTTCAGGGAATTTGTTTTTCCAGTTTAATTGCGATACATTTCTATGGGACACTTAGAAACATTTTCAAAAGACCAGCGAGAAAGCAAAACCAAAACAAACCAAAACCCCACATTTATAACCTGACTTGTGGGGAGACTGTGTCATTGTTTGACAGATCTGTGGCAGAGACAACTTCACACATGTGACAACAGGTGAAGTCATGTTCTTTGTAAGCCCTGCGCCTTTCCTGCCTAGACAGCAGCTGTCCTGTGGCACACGGCCATCAGTGTGGCAGGTGTGTGGACACAGCCATGTCCACCCTGTTTCTCTGTCCAGGGCATTAGACATAATAAAGAGACATTCCAGCACACAAGACCTGCCACACCCTTCTGCCATTTTTTTTCCTATTATTACACGATAAGCTAACTGCCTCTGGGGCAGTAGGAAAAAAGGCATTTCCCTAGGAATGCTCTACCTTTAAGTAGAATTTTAGAAATACCTTGATTATTTAGTTTAGTTTGCATATTATCATCCTCTTCTTTTTATCCCTCCCTCCATACTGTGATCATTAAGAACTTGAACTCCAGAGCTCAGGTCAAAACTAAGTCCTGTGACTAAGTATGTTATCTGTCTGCCTTGGTTTTCTCAATGGCTAATGGGAAGTTCAAATCTTCCACTGCCTGCCCTGGAATTGGGGACAATAGGAGCAGCCTACTCGAGACAAATTGGGCCTCAGAGTTTTAAAGAAAAGTCAATACGAAAAGTGAATTCCATCAGATGGCTAAATGCCAGCTCCACAAATGAGTACTGGGTTTGAAACTGATCATTTCTTGATCAAATGCAGCTCTTTGATGGTGTTTTGTGGATTGCACCAGAGTGTTTCACCCACAAACAAATCCACACCTATTAGAAAGTTGAATATGTTGTCCATTTTTGGTCTTATTTAATAATAATTGAGGCTGAAGCAGTATACTTTTCCCCTGTTTATATTATTTTCACACCATTTTGTTTTTTTTCTGCTTCAGAAGATGTAAGGCGCATTTACATGAGGTGGACCCAAGAGCTGCAGCATCGTACAGGAAGATGTCAGAAGCAAACTGAGTGATCCCACTGAATCCACGGAGTAAAGACAGGCCAAGAGCCATGCCCAACTCCACAGTGGCCTGTGAAGGACCATTTTAAAATGCATGGGAATCCTGTGTGCAGCTGACTCAAGTGAACAGCCTCCGAAATATCAGAATGAGCCCCTTATGGCATAATTCAGAAGACACACGTTTCTTTATTCATCTATAGACATTGCACATGCTTGGAACTGAGCAAAGGGCCATAGTTTTGATAAACTAGAAATTGTGGGTCATGTCCAAAGAATGTAAGAAATAAACATTTTTATTTTGGCTGCTATACTTCTGAAGGTTGTATAAACATGCGCATGATTGAATGCATACATTTTGCCTTACAGATTTTAACTCGAGAAATAAAAGAATTTAAATAATGGCATTTCTACTTAATTTATTCACTGAATATTTATTAGGAAACTCTCATTGCCATGAAGTATTCCGGGTACAAAAAACAGCAGGTTGGGGGGAAGTACGATGAAAATCCCTGTTCTCAGAAGTCTGTATTCTAGAAGACGACAGCAAAGCGAAAACAAGTGAGCAAAGACACATGACATGCCAGATGGTGAGAGCCTAAAAATGGTGTGTGTGTGAACATGTGTGTGTGTGTGGACATGTGTGCTCTCTTCAGTGGAGCAACTAGGGATGACTCCAGCAAACATGCACATGTAGCAAAGAACTGAAAGAGGAAGAACAGTCAAGGCAATGAGCTACTACAAATGAGGCCCTGGGTGGGAGTGAATGCGGCGTGTTATTACATACATGCATGTATGTGCACATGTGTGTTCTCCTATTTCCAAGCATGTGGAAGCTAGAGATTAACTTCGACAGTCTTCCTCTGTGGCTCTCCAAGTTAAATGTTGACATACATCTTCCTACCACCAAGCCTGGCATTTGCCTCTTCCGCTAGAGCTGACTGGCCAGTGAGTCTCAAGGATCTCCTTTGTTCCCCTTCCTCCTCCTTGCATCCCTCCTCCCCAGAGCTGGAGTTAGAAGCAGAGGCTGCAACACTAGCTAATGTCTGAGTGCCTGGGATTTGAACTCACATCTTCATGTTTATACAGCAAGTGCCTTACCCGCTGAGCCATGAGTGTGGTATTTTTGAGCGGCAATCACGAAGGCCTGTGCCCTGAAGTGGGATGCCTGGATTGTTAAAATGGAGGGTGAACATTTAGTGACACCAAGAACTTTGACTTTTACTCCGGCCAATGGAAATGTGTCACGGGATTTTGAGAAGCAGTGTGACAGAGTCATCTGAAGGGGACATGTGTAAGATCATTGGAAAGAGATCCCGTGGGTGCTATGCTGAGAGTAAAAGAGCACCACTGAGCGGGTAAGATATTTCTCATGATGCAGTTGAGTAGCGGCATGGCCTTTGATTATGATGATGTTAGCGACGGTGAGAAGTAAGCCAAATATAGAATTCTTGTGTGTAAAACTAATAGGTTGCCCGGTGGTGGTGGCACACGCCTTTAATCCCAGCACTCGGGAGGCAGGGGCAGGCAGATCTCTGTGAGTTCGAGACCAGCCTGGTCTACAAGAGCTAGTTCTAGGACAGGCTCCAAAGCCACAGAGAAACCCTGTCTCGAAAAAACAAACAAAACAAAACAAAACAAAACTAATAGGTTTTATGTGGCTAGGATGGAAAAAGAAGAGCAAATGGGGAATAAAGAACCATGTTCTACTGTAATATTGTACTTTTAGTTTTGGTCTACTGTGACAGAATTAGAAACAAATGTATGGGGTTTATATAATATATAAAATCATAATAAAACATATTAATACAAATAAGAACCATGTACTTTTCTGTGGCTCAGATAAAACTCTCTGACCAAAAATAACCTGGGGAGGAAAGGGTTTATTCAGCTTGCACTTCCAGGTCACAGCTCATCCCTGAAGGAAGTGAGAACAGAATCTCCTAGAAACAGTTGCTCTTGGTGACTCATGCTCAGCTGGCTTCCTGGTGTAGCCTAGGCCCAGGGTAGGCTGGCCCCTCCCACATCTGACATCATCAACCAAGAGAGTCCCTCTCAGACACTGGCAGAGATGACTGTCATCTGGCAATTCCTCCACTGAGGTTCCTTCTTTCAAGGTGACTCTTGGTTGTGTCAAACTGGCAAAACTAACTGGCACAAATGACTTCACGGCATGTGGCCTGAATGTCTAGAACACTGGAACTTCCCTGTGCTGAGATGGGAAACACACTGGGGGAAAACCCTTTGAAAGGGCCTAAGTTCCACATGTAATGCTGGCTCAGGTATGTTCAGACACATGCCAAATACTTAGGAAGCACTGTGGGATAAGCAGGCTATTTCGAGGTTCACTCCAGTCCTGAATGTATTCTTCGCCTGAGCTCTTCTATCGTAGTGAATTTCCGCTCTATTCAGAGTGTGTTTGAACTTGTGCATCATCTTCAGGACCTGAGCTATTTCCAGACAAGTGGTAATCGTAAGGAAGCAAGGTGCGCTTCTACGATGCAGGACGAGTCCCACAGAGCTCTCTGTACAGGCAGTGAGTTTAGAATCTCCACACCTAACTACAAGCAATGTTTTTGTCACTGATATGTATTTATAAACAAAACTGGCTCGAACACTCAGTGTAAATACTTAAATCAGCAGAGGAAAGAGTGGTGGTGGGGATATATTTACATCTGTGGACCAACGATGGTGAGGGAATTTCATTAATGACAAAACTCACGTGAGAGGTTAGAGAAATGCTAGAGAAGCAGGTACCACCAAAAGGAAAGACACTAGCATATACAATAACAGGAAGTGGTAGGGACTGCGGTGTCGTGCAGGGCACAGAGTGGAGGTGGGGCTAGGGAGGCTCACATGTATGTCATGGTTGTAAAAGATGGAAGGGAGATTAATGTGGTTGGAATTTTGTTCTGTTTCTACAAAAGCCAGAAATATTGGCATTTACATGAAATCTGATTTTAAAATGCTGGACTTGAGTTCGTATCATCAAAAAGCCTCGTGTAAAAGCCAAACAAGATACCTGCAAAAATACTATTGATTTTAGCCTCTAACTTTCACTTTCTAAATTTGTCGCTTACGTGATTTTAATTATCAACAGAATCCACTTATTAGATTCTTACATGGCTTTGAGAATTATCTTCCCCGCATAGGAGAACCTACTTATTTTATATATGATGTGAAGTTTTACATCCATCTGAAGTATTGTATTCACATATACAGTAGTAAAAGCATAATAATAATACACATAATTTCTTATCTTTTCAGAATTTCTTAAAATGAAAGTCGCTAGCTTTTTTTTATTATTTTTGTGTGTAAAACTTCTCAAAGTTGTGTTAAGTTCATACAACCTGGAACAAGGCAGATGCATGCTTGCTGACTCCAAAATAGGTTGACATTTTGAAAGATTGTCATGAAATATTTCTTCAAAGGATATTTCAGAAATCATAGAGGTAGAAGCAAAAGGCCTGGCTCTGCCTAGATTCAATGCACAGTCCTGGGTCTTTCTCATCGTTTTCCTAGCAAGTCATTTTCTCCATTATTCTCTCTGGAAACTTTCACAGAGGAAATCTGCAGGGATTGAATAGACTTTGTGGGATATTTCACCTTTATCCATCCCTATAGGTGTCTGAACCCTGATTCAGGGACCCTGTGGTAACTAGTGTTACCTGTCAACTTGATGCAATCTAGACTTAACTAACGAAGAAGTCCTAATGAGGGTTGTGTAGATTAGGTTAGATTGTGGGCCTATCTGTGAGGGACTATTCTGAGTGCCTACACTGGGCGGCACCATCCCCTGTGCAGGGCTTGCTGGGCTCTCTAAGAGTAGAGAAAGGGGGAGGAGCACTATTGTGACTTCTGATCACATTGTTCTGTGTTCTTGACTAGGGGAGTGAAGTGGGTAACTCTTGAAGTCTCTGCTGTATTGACTTTCCTACAATAGTAGATTGCAGCCTGGAATTGTGAGCCAAATAAATTCCTTCAATTGCATTTGTCAGAATATTTATCACAACAGGAAACAAATCAAACACAGATAGGGATCTGGGAAGAATTCCATTGGCCAGGGAGCTCTTGGAGGCCCTTTGTCTTGGGATGGCTTCTTTTCCAGATTTACCTATACATTTGGAAAGCAGGTTCTTCATGTTTCTGCCTTGCAGTAATTGAGAGAATAAATGCCCATGTGGAGTTAGTTCTTACCGTTCTAAAAGCTGACTGCTTAGGTGCTCAAATGGCTTCTTTTCCCTCCAGTTAAAAGCAAGGTTATATGTAATGGCAGAAGTTGCCACAGTCAGGGGACAAAGTGGAGGTGTCAGGATATCAACTATCTCTTCCTCACCTGGAGCCTTCTCTCTGGGTGGTGAACATGTGGCAGAGGTTGTAAGGGGACAGTGCAAAGTGGGGTTCACATCCACTGTCTGAGTGGGCCAACAGGCTTGGTAAGGAGAGGGGATTGTTTTAAACACATTTTGTGCTCTCTCGTCATGCCTGTTACAGCGTGAGGTGCCTATCTTTGATGATAAATATCAGTTTAAATGAACGCAACATCTTTAAGTGGATTTGTGGCTCTCATGGCAAACTATTATACACATCATCATTTGACATTTCAAATTCTAGAATAGTGAAAGGCCACAAGCTTTGAAGGATTTTAAAAATAATTTGCTTTCCTTAATGTGATTATTGATGTATATTTTATTGACACCTTTGTACCCCTCTTGATTTGCTAATTGTGGTAGGCAGTAATCCAGAAATATCTATGCTTACCCACAGGGTTATCAAATGATACTAAGTCATATGTCTTGTGCCCTTTCTGTGTACTAGATTTTGTCATGTACATCAGAAAGAGATTATATTACTGAAGCCTCTAGGAAGGCTATGATGAAGATGGTATTTTAGGAGTTAGGAACTAAGAGGGAGTGGTTGAGAAACAGGCCAGTGGGCACACTGTTAGTGCATAGCTGAGTCACACGGTACTTAGACCATGTGACCCTTGTGCTACGTTTTACATACAGCGAAGAGATGAGCAAGTCTTTATTAGTAAAATGCCTGGATCACAGCACATGGACTTTGCAGCACCACCTGTATTTACCTAGGTTTGTAAAATTCCTTCTTTTCTTCCTCTGTGTCCTGGAGACTTGATGCTGTCATTGGAAAGATGGTGAAGTTGCCACCAATGTATGCATCCCCATGGATCTCTTTGGCATGTTCCAGGTTTCAGGATATTAGTGGCCCTCAGCTCACTCTTTGAAGGCAGTCCCTTTAGTGTACCTGCAGAGTTTAAGACAATTTTTGCTGCTAATTAACTAAATGGAGAACTCCATTTATTACTTTTTTTTAAGAAAAAAAATGCCTTTCTCTTTTCTGCTGTCTTTCCAAGTAGTAGAGAACGCTTCATCTTGGAGTGTGTGTGTGTGTGTGTGTGTGTGTGCGCGCGCGTGTGTGCGTGTGCGTGTGTGTATGTGTGCGTGTGTGTGCGCGTGTGTGTATGTGTGCGTGTGTGCGTATGTGTGTGTGTGTGTGTGAAATAACCAGATTTTGGCTGTTTACTCATCTAATGAGATCTATGTTCTTGATCCACAACAGCCTTCCTCTAGGGATGATCTCATCACAAGTTTATCTCGACCGTTTTTCTTTAAAGGAGATGGAACTCAATTGATGATATGTGGACGCATGCTTTATTTCAAATACTTGAGACATATCATAGATTCTTGGCCATTAAAATTATTATTATTATTATTATTATTATTATTGCTAGCAAGTTCCATTATTCACCAACATTCCAACTTGAAGATATTTGAGTTAACCGTCCCGGAAATGAACAACTCCAGGCCAACTTTCATATTAGATTGACTGCTTCATGGAGCCCCTGGGTCTTCATTCTTTCATATACCGTCTTAATAATTATGATAACTAATCTTGGGAGTCAACTTGACCACATTTGGATTAACTAAAATCTAAACAGCTTGGCACACCTTTGAGAGATTTGTCTTGGTTGGATTATTTGAATTGGAAGACCCACACTAAATCCAGATAATCTGAGGTCTGAACACCCACACTATATTTGGGCTATACCGTCTGGTGGCAGCCCACATAAAAGGATATGAAAAAAAGGAATATTTCATTTTGCCTGCTAGTTCTCACTCTGACCGGAAAGTTCATCTGGCTTGTTCCCAAGACAACCCTTTTTTAGTGTTAGAACCCACTTCCTTAGGATTCTAACATAGACTAAAAGCACACAGCTCTCTAGGACTTTTCTGCACAAGAAAGGAACTGCTGAGACAGACATCCAGTCTCACAGACTGAACAACAAATGGGGCGTTGGTCTTTCTGTCAGGAGACAGCCATTGTTGGACTCCTCAGACCCGAGAACCCTGCCTGATACAACAGACCACGTGACGGAGGGGGTGATTCTGGCCCAGAGGTAGGCACGTTTGTGAAGGCAAATTGACAGCAGACTAGAAAATAGAACCATGAGAGTGGGCAGACAGAAAGGACTTGACCCTGATGCCCTCGGGCTGGGCATGCTGACACAGGAATTTCTCCATAGGAACTTTAACTTCCTGTTTCTTAGCCATTGGGGAAAGACGAAGGTGGCACTGTTTGGCACTGCTAAGTCAGATGGAAATTTGCCGGCAGAAAGCAGAAGACAGGGATCTGCCTGTCTTCACATCCCACAACACTTGAACAGCCAGCAACCTGTGTTGGGTAGGGAGCCATGAGCTTCATTAGATTGCCCCAAGTTCAAATGCACTTGCAACTTGCAAGCAAGCCACCTAGCCATTCAATCTGGGAGTCCTTGTCTCTAAAGTCAGGATAATGATGGGTCTGCTTCACTGATTGACTGTGAGAATGCAGGGGTGCCTCAGGCAAAACACTTCACCCAGAGCTGAGCAAGTAAGTTCAGAATAAAGCAAGTAAGGAATTCTTCCTTTTAGTATGCATTATATGATGGGGTGGGTGGGTTCACTGCTCACTGTAGATTAATTAGGCAAGGAAGAAAGGTCAGTTAAGTATGAGGGGAAGAGAGGAGGGAAGACAGAAAGCAGCCTCCTTAGTGCGAGAGCAGACACATTGCCAGCCAGGAAAGGAGACAAAAGCAAAAAGAATCCTTAAGGAAGACTAGTCCAGGCATCACGTATGACAAGAGAGACGCTCAATACCAAGATTCGAATCGCATTTCTATGTTCTGCTTTCTCACCTGTTATATAGCACGTGACGTTGCCCAACACTTCATCATGTGCATCATCATTCTGATAAAAACTGTCTCTAAAACTCCTTCCCTCCTCTCGCCTGCTCCCCTTCCTCCCCACTCCATTTTCTTCTTCTTCCTTTTGTCAAGCACCCACTAATTCCGTCTTTACTCTTTCTGTTCTCTTAAAGCGTCAGTCTACAGAGCCCATCAGTTTCTTTATCTCTTCCTTCCTCTAAGTCAAAAGAAAGCTGTTTCTTTTTCCCCAAAGCAATACTCACTTAGCAAACTCCCTCTCAATCTCTTTTTCATTTCAGTTATTTTCTGCCTACCGGCAGTTCATTATTTCTTGGCTAATTTCTGTTATTTGTGCCAGTTGGAGATGACGATCTCCATGTGTGCTGAAGGCAAGTGTTTGCTTTAGAATTTCTGTGTTTCAAACTTTCCTCAGAAAATGGTGCTCATGAACAATGGGCTTCTGAAATATCAATTCCAGAAAAAATGACTGGCAAGCATTAAATACATTGTAATAATATTTGAAGTGGATTTTAATTGATCAAAGAAATACTGGGAAAGTTTTAAAACGTATGTAGGGCTATAAACAATCTACTGAAATTATTCAATCACTACAGGCAATTTCTCTTGCTCCTGATCAAATAATTAAACCCCAATTTTTTTCTTCTTGTTGTTGTTGGGTAAGTTTTTTTTCTTTCTTGGGGGAAGGTGTTAGTCATTGATTTTGGCTGCTGATTATAAGTAAGCCAGCACACTGTCAATCTAGTCTTTAACTTGAAGGAAAACGTAGGTATGATAAGTGTATGCTTTCATTAAAAAGCAATCCTCTAAGTCTCTGGTGTCTAGATTATTGTGTGCAAGGCCATGTTGGTAGAGAACACTCATTTCTGGTGCTGTGGATATCTCTTTTCCAGGCAGTTGAAGGCCAGGGGAAAGATTTCCCATGATAAGGTCAAATGAAACAATGAACTCGTCTTTAGTCATATGTTTAGTGTCAATATGAATCCGGCAGATTCTTTCTAAAGATCAAACTAATTTGGGGGAATCATAGGAACCCCACCCTACCCTAAGTCAAAACATCATCACAAATTTGACCAGCCTATGGCATGTGATTTTAAGAGTCTTTGGGAAATTTTATAAAAATTTTGGGACCAGCAAAATGGCTCAGTGAGAAAAGGTACTTGTAGCAAAATGTGACAGTTTGAGTTAATTTCCTGGGAGCCACGTGATGTAAGGAGAGAACCAGTTACTACTACAGTTTGTCCTCTATGCAAAGCCATGGCAATGTGCACACATGTGTGCGCACAATTCACTAAATAAATAATGCAATAAAATTTAAATTTGATTTATTAGTCACCAAAATATATGAAGTCTAACTCAATGCCTCCTTTCCCACACTTATGACATAAGTATGCAGCTTCGTGCTCTGTGCCTCATTGAACATCTGTGAGGCAAGCTTGCCACGGGCAATGGGGTAAAGGTGGCCATACAGACATGAGGCACTGCATGGAGGGTTCATCTGTGCCGAACGTTACTCAGTGATAAGGAATTGGAGGCAGGTCACAGGCAATGTGAAAACAGCAGTACGCAGACGCTGGCTGTGGATCTTCTCTGCTCTGACACCTTCCCTTTAAGGACTAATGGTATGCACTAGTATCCTTACATGAGATGGTCGAGGATAGGCAGAGACATAAGACAATAACACAATAAGCGTACTGTGGTTTGGATCTGAAATGCACCCCTGTTGTGCAAAAACCTTTTCCTGGGGAGATGCAGCACATATCTACTCAGCCATTTTGGGAACCCATGGCAGACCAAAGTACAGACACCGCCAAAAGCCATCTTGGTGAACCAATGTGTTCTATTGGGGTCACTGACAGGAGCAGAAATGGCCCCGACAGCTGCATCACCAAAGCCCACCCCACCATGGTGTGGCCCACAAAGCTAGGAACCTGGAGCCCAGTGCACAGCCTGCAGGCAGCTCGATAGGATGGAAGGGGGTGGTTTTGGCTTTTTCCAGACACCTGGTCTGGTCTCAGTCTTCTTTGCAGTGTGGCTCTCCTCTGTCTGAGGCACTCTCGGCTTTTATTACTTCTTGTGGCAAGGAGGGGCCTAGTGAAACTGGCTAGTTTCAGGGACTTCCTGAAGTTATTTTGAATGTCAGCCTTCCTACAGGATAGAATTGTTTTGATCTTGAAGGAAACCCCCACCACAGGTTTATGCTTTTAACACTTGGACCTACCTATTGATGCTATTTTTGTAGGTGAAGCCTAGCTGGGTCAGTCATTAAAGGTAGGACTTTGAAGTATACACACACACACATATATATGTATATCCTTCATATATAATATTTTTAAACTTTATATTATTATAATATTAATTTTATATTAATACATATTATAATTATAAATCTTTCCTATATATAATATATACATATATGTGCACATGTACATACATACATGCATGTATGTATTTGTAATATATACTATATTACAGGTAGACCCTGGCTTCTGCCTTGCTCTGTATTTCCTGGTCCATCATGAGTGTCCTCCAGCACTGACATCTGCCACCATGACCGGAGTTACTCCATTGTGTCTTAGGCTGCAGCCCTTTGATTCCATTAGCCAAACAATGTTGTTCTCCCTTAAGTCGTTTCTGTCAAGCATTTTGTCATAGTGACACCGTAGCTATCAACGCAAAGTGTCATAAAATTAAAGATATTATGTATCATTGTGAGAGCACTCTGGAAGGGCCCTTACTCTTAGATCTTATAGTATCTCTTTCCCATATAAGCCAGTGTAAGAAGCCCTTAGATCTGGGGATATTTCAGGAATCTTGGGTTACCCCTAACGTGTAGGGTGTAGTGACCGGGAATTTCCTGTGCTTTCTTTAAAATGGACCTGTATTTAAAGACAAAGTCAAATTTGTGTCCAGTTCTTAGTTGTGCAAAGCTAGAGCTGGAGGACTTAATCATAGAGCAGAAGGTATCACATCCACCAGCAGGGGACTCTAGGGAACTCTAGGGCCCAGGGACCAAGGTTGTCCTAAGTATGTTACTCTCCCAGCATCTTCTCCATCCCTCTGCCCTTTGGTTCTTTTAAAAACAAGACAGAAGAAGGGTTCTTCAGATTTTTTGTGTATTCTTTTAATTGCATTAACTCTTTACTTTAAAATTAAACATTCTAGATACAATGTCAGCTGGAAGCTAGGACACCAATCCTTTCTCTGCATGAACCAAGAACGCAGAAGGGCTCCAGGGCACATACACTGTTTCTCCCTCCTTTGTTATGTCTCGTCTCCTCTTATTAGTCCTGTGCCCAGGCTACTAGGAAAGGATGTAACTAACAGAGCTCTTTGAATTCTTCACCTTTTCTTCTTTTCTTCTCTTTGTTGGTTGTCGAGCCTAGGCTAGACAGTCACTCTGAGCCACAGCCACAGTCCAAGATTATTGGCTGGTTATCTTGCAATTATATTTCATGTCACTGTGGGGTGAGCTTTATGGTAAAACCCCTAGATAAGCAGACTGAAGAAGTATGTCAGTTCTTACAGCATATGGTACCAAATAAATAAATAAATAAATAAAACAAAACAAAATAGAAACCACCCGGCTTCTTTAGGCCTTTCCTGGCTTCAAAATGTAGGCAGGTCTCCTAGACCCCAGAGGTGTCACTGATTTGGTTATCACCCTCAGCTCTTCCTGGAAATGGCCCAAACTGGTGCTTTTGCTCCAGTATGATTAAGACAGATCAAACTGGCACACAGTCTGGGCTCTACATTTTCCTTTAGTCAACTCATGGCCCGTGACCTCCGTCTACACCCTGCGTCAACTCCTCTCTCCAGCTTTCAATGTGCCTGATCTGGTTGCCATGTACCCTGCTCCCCAGTATCCCCTTTCTTATGTCATTCTCCACTTTAGGGGTGCTATAGTTTGGATCGTGTGTGATTTTATGGGGTGTGTGTGTGTTGTTTGTTTTGTTTTGTTTATTGAAACAGTATCATTATGTAGCCTTGCTGTCCTGGAACTCTCAGCATAGAGCAGGCTGGCCTTGAACTCACAGAGATTTGTCTGCCTCTGCTCCCCAAGTGCTGGCGTTAAAGGTGTGTGTCACTATACTTGGCTTTATAGTTTGGAACTTAAATGTATGTCAAATATATATATGGGGCCTGTGTTGCAGCCTTTGTCTCCTGCATGGCACTATCCAAAATCGATAGCAAATGATGGAAGCTTTATGAGGCTGCACCTTGTAGGAGGCCCTGATGTCATTGGCGAATTCCCTTGAAGAAAACTGGTGACATCAGCTCCTTCCTCGTGTGTCCCTTCACTTCTCAATGATGATGGGGCAACTTGCTCTACCGTACAGTGTTGCCCTGAGACTGTCCTCATCACAGGCCTAAAAGTAATAGGGTCACTGATTGGGGACTAAAATATCCCAAACTGAACTAAACAACCATTGCCCCTTATAAGACAGCTATCCTGTGGATTCCACCAGTGGTGAAGCTGACTCACACACGAGCCTCTCTCTCTGGAATCCTTGCTTGGGCTCTTCTCCATTTACTATGTTGTCCTTTGGTGTGGAATGCCCATTCTCTTGCCTACGAAAAGTCTGTCTGTCCATTTTCTTAAGCTAAGTTGCAGCTCTCCCTCTTCCAGGAATCTGCTCAGACCACTCCAAAGAACTCGTATTTTCTAGTCTTTTGTGGTTATCTGGTCTTTAACCTCTGTAATCTGCAGGGTACTGTCCTTAGAGAGGCACATTTGCTATCAGGGTAAAGTCAGATAAACCCCATCTTAAAGTGAAAATATCATAAGCCAAGAAACACATTAAGTGTACCTAATCTAGCAAACCCCCATAGCTTAGTCAAACTAGGCCTTGAAGAATGCCAGTGTCTTACCCTTGAGATGCCATGCCTGCCTGGGAACTGTGGCTCACTGCTGTCACACATTCTGCTGAGAAAATTACTGTACCTATCACTAGCATCCTGAGAAAAGATATAAAACTCAAGAGTTCAAAGTTCAGTTTCTACTGGATTCATATCACTTTTGCATCCTCATAAAGTCAAAAATCCCAAACCAGGAACTGTATGAGTCACCATCTTTATCAGCCAGAACATGGTGCAAGAAAACATGACACGGTGACTGCTTAGCTGAAGGATTCTGCACAGAGTGTAGGGCAGAGAGACGCCAATAAAGGAGAACCACGAACCCTGCAGTCAGTGACAGCAAGAGATCCTTGCTCTCTCTAGGCTTGAAGGGGCAGGGGGCTGGGATGGATTCCAAAACTCTGAGAGAGAATGGACAGCGGTGAGAGAGGCTTCACAACAGGAGCTGAGGTCTTCCATCAAGGCTAGACGTAGGTTAGCTGGATATACACAAGGCACAGGGCTCCATGCCTAGCACAGAGAACAAATAAAATGGAAGGCGAGGGCTTGACACGGGAGGATTCAGGGAGGTAGATAATTGACCTCATTTCCTCAGGCCCTTTGGCCTCTGCTAAGAGCTTGTCCGTCCAGTCGACTGGGAGTTAGTGGACAAGAGAGCCCTTGCTGCTGTCCATCTCCTGCGACAGGAAGTGGGGGGACGTGAGAGCAAGTTAGAGAGAAAGGGCCAGTCTTTAGTGTGTAACTGATGTGTTTGCTAAAGGTGGCTTCTCTCCTGTTCTGCTCTAGAAGTTCCTTGAGTGCTGAGACCATGACTTACACATACATGGTTCCCAATATTGCATAACGTTTAGTTCAATGAGAAATGCAGTGTGTGTGTGTGTGTGTGTGTGTGTGTGTGTGTGTGTGAGAGAGAGAGAGAGAGAGAGAGAGAGAGAGAGAGTTGACCCTCCATCTTATCTTCCATCCTGGGTTCAGTGCCTCGTCCAGCACCCATCTTTCGAATTCTCACTCTCATGATGTGGCCTGCTATCTGGTTTCTGACTTCACCTCTTCTTCACCTTGTTGCTTCAGTCACCTGACTTCCTTTCGTGTTCCCCAAATGTGCTTCTGACTAACCTTTGTGTCGGCTATGTTCTCTTCTGAGAGACTTTCACTTTTCTCACTTCTTTCAAATATACTGCAATGTTGCCTTGACAGAAATGGACTAGCAGTGACCTCAGCAACAGTGACCCGTCCTCCCTCTCCTTATCTGCTCTCCATTTTCCAGCTGGCACTGTTCTCCGCCTGACACATGATCTATGAGCTGTGGGTTCTCCTCACACTAGAGCAGAGGTTCTCAACTTCCCTAGTGCTGCAGCCCTTTAATACAATTCCTTATGTTGAGGTGATCCCCACCATACAATTATTTTCCTTGCTACTTCATAACTGTAATTTTCCATTGTTATGAACTGTAATGTAGATATCTGGGTTTTTGATGGTCTTTCCTATGGAAAAGGGTTGTTTGACCCCCAAAGGAGTTGCAACCCACAGGTGGAAAACCACAGCACTAGACTGTAAGATGAGTAAAGGAAGACATTGTCTTGTTTGTCTCAAATGCCAAATCAGTACCTGATCCAGAATAATCCATACACATGCATTCATCACACACACACACACACACACACACACACACACCAGAACCAAAGAGTTGTTTCATTTTTACCAGAAGTCCTGACAGCCCAATGTTGGGTAATTGTTCTTGGCTGAGTCTTGTCCACCCTTAGCTAAAATAAACTAGTTCCGTTCAGTGAATTTTATTTAGTCTGTGTTAAGACAAGCCAGCAGCAGCATCTGGTGTAAGAATGCTCCCAGACAGATTCCTTTCTCCTCACCTGCTCTTCAACTCAATTACACTAAAGACTCTGGGAACCTGAGCCATGAGACCCTTCCCCTGTCTCTTCTCTGTGATGTAACCTTTAGTTCCCAGCAGCAAGCTCCACACTGGCTTCCATCGTTCCGTTCCTACTCCTGCAGGTTCATCTCCTCCCAGGCCCAACAACCAACAGAATTCTTGGGTGCCCTGAACTTCAAGTGCAACCATGGACTTACCTGTGGGAAACTGGATCCATCAGCCACTCCTCTCTGGCTGTCAGTGCTGTGGCTGTGCCCACTAAGAAGGTGAGGGGACAGATGCTGGGAGCCCTATGTAGTCATGGCAGCACTATTCCTCAGGAACTTGGGGACACATGGACATCACTCAATGCAGTTATCTTGGTGATATTAAGGGAGAGCTTGAGTAGAGGTCCCATTGGGCTGTGGCTCTCAGCCTTTTTATACATCTCTAATGAGGCTGGAGAGACGGTTCTGTAGTCAAGTGCATTTGATACTCTTGTGGGTAGCTAGGTTTGGTTTCCAGCACCCCTGGGGTGACTTACAACTATCTATAATTCCAGTTCTCATCTCCTTGGCCACCAGGCATGCACATAGTACATATTTATACATACAGACAAAACCCTCTCACATAAAATAAAATTATCTAAAAGAACTTTTTCAAATAAAAATCTGCATGTGCATGTGTATATATGCACTCCTACATGTTTATATATTCTCATATATGAATTAGTACAGGCATGAGCTTACCCCAACATATGGAGGTCAAAGGGAAACTTCATGTCAGTCCTTGACTTCTGCCTTATTTGAGACAAAATATTTTGTTGTTGGCACTGCATAAGCCACAATAGCTGGACATGAGCTTCTGTCAGGATCCCTTTGCCTCTATCTCCTGCATGGCCATGTAAGAGTCCTGGGATTACAGACATGCCGCTGTGATCATCTCCTGCATGTAAGAGTGCCGGAATTACAGACATGCTGCTGTGTCCATCTCCTGCATGTCCATGTAAGAGTCTGGGATTACAGACATGCTGCTGTGTCCAACTCCTGCATGTCCATGTAAGAGTGCCAGGATTACGGACGTGCCACTGTGTCCATCTTTGTGTG
This sequence comes from Dicrostonyx torquatus, assembly GCA_028555095.1. Lineage (NCBI taxonomy): Eukaryota > Metazoa > Chordata > Mammalia > Rodentia > Cricetidae > Dicrostonyx > Dicrostonyx torquatus. The sequence goes on along the minus strand of JAQHUG010000343.1, from coordinate 1,764,531 downwards.
GATTCTGAATTTGAAGAACAAGCCCCCATGGTTGACTAGCAGATCAATGACCCATCTCCCTGGTCCTCTACGAGCCTTTACTAAAGCACCTCTACTTCTAGGCTACGACTCTCTCTCCCCTGTGTTGTTAGTTAGCTTTCTGTTGGGGTGGCGAATTGCCTTAGGTAAATATCTTCTATGGAAAAAGAAATGACTTAAGCTCAGTGTTCTAGAGGGCTCAGTCCATGCTTGTTTGAAGGTCAAGGCAAGAGATGACACCATGGTGATAAGTACAGAGCAGAACAAAACTCCCCACCTCTAACAAAACTCCCCACCTCTAAGTTGCAGAAGCAGACAGAAATAAGAGGAGACTGGAGTCTCAGCATCCACTCACAGGACAGGCCTCTAAGGATCCAATTTCTTCCATCAGCCCATGTCTTAAAGGCCCCACCACCTCCCAGTAGTGCTTATTGCCCCAACATAGCATTACATATCTTCTCTCTCATGACAGACATTGGATTCTAAACAGGGTTCTCACAGGCACTGATTCCTTGCTAATTGTGTAGCCTTCTGTCCTAGTGCATTCAAGATGCTATAACAAAACACCAGAAACTCAGTCGCCTTAAACAAGCACGAGCATCTATTTCTCCCCGTTCCAGATGAAAGGAACAGCAGATTCAGTGTTGGGCTCGTTTTCTGACTCACAGATGGTACCCTCTCTACAGACCTGTCTAGTGGAAAAGGCTGCAAGATTTCTGGGGTCTCTTGCATAAAGATGCTATTCTGAGTCTTGAGAGAAGTGAATGCATACCCTTGGATTAAATCACCCACTAACGACCCAACTCCTAAGGCTGGGATCAGAATATATGCATTCTGGGGTGACATAAGCATCCAGGCATAGCAACCCACCACTAATGCTGTACAAAGGATGCTAGTTGATTACCAGTTTTTGCTCAAATGAATAAAGAAATGTGATCCTAACAGATTATCAGACTAAAATCTAGCCTATGTCTCATGATTCCTTTGTCTTTGATGCCTAGCATATAACTAAGTTCTTTGAAAGTGCTTCTGGAATAAAGAGATTGAAAGAGTGGGTGCTTGGAAGCCAATTTCTTGTTCATTGACATTTTGTGTCTTGTGATCATGTTTCTCCCAGCATAAAATCACCTTTGTGGTACAACTACAGTTCTAAATTCCTGTGAGCTCCCCTCTTTCCTCTTGCTAATATCTGCCTGCCTGCTAGTAATTTTGGCTTTGGAGATTATAAACATTCCAGAACACATACTTGATCTACAATGGGCAAAAGCCAAAAAGCAGGGCTGCTAACTGAATGGAGCCCCTGAGAGGGCTACTGTCCAAAGTCAAGTCAACTCTTGTCTGGTTGCAGATTATGAAGATTAAGTATTAGTTACGGCATTTAATGAAGAGATACACATATCATATGATTACATAGTATAATTACTACTGACACAGTTCAGGGATAGTATCTCCCAGAATTTCTGAGTTTCCCTAAAGCTTATATTTCTATTGGACAGTTATCAAGGCTCTGGCCACCAGCACATAACAGAACAAGGGAAAGCAAATGGTGTGGGAGTTCCTTCTGTCTATGTGCTGCTTTCATTGGTTAATGAATAAAGAAACTGCCTTGACCTGTTGATAGGGCAGAACTTAGGTAGGTGGGGAAAATGAA
>JAQHUG010000343.1:1730379-1759779 GCA_028555095.1 Dicrostonyx torquatus | reverse complement strand
CACTGCCACATGGTGATATACTGATTAATAGAAATGGGTTGAATTAATATGAGTTAGACAATAAGAAGTTAAAGCTAATTGACAAATCAGTGATTTAATTAATTCAGTTTCTTTGTGGTTATTTCAGTTCTGGGCAGTCAGGAAAAACAAGTGGCCTTCCTGTTACAAGTGAAGCTATTTTAAAACTCAGTAAGAGATAATAGGGTTTTCAAAAGTATGCCATTTATTATCAAAATAGCTAAAAATTAGGTTGGCTGCAAATTTCTTTTAAGCAGGTACACACACACATACACTCCATTGAAATCACATTTGTTCTTCCATAAAATAATATCTTAAACTTGGCCTATTTGGTGTAGAGCAGTAATTCCAATTACTCTGCAGGAGGACCACAAGCTTAAGGTTTGCATGACTACAGAGTAAATTCAAGGCCAGCCTCTGCAACTTAGTGAGACTGTCTCAAAATAAAAAGTTAAAAACAACAACAACAACAACAACAGACAAACAGACAAAAAAAACAAGCAGCAACCCAGGTCAGGGTATAGAACAGTTGTATTTGCCCAGCATCAGGTCCTAGGCTCAGTCACCAGAACTGCAAAACATTTAAATATATCTATCATCTATTTATCTACCTACCTATTATCTATCTATGTTCCTATTGATTTATTGGTCAGGAGACCCCAGAGGCATCCAAAACAACATAGGTCATTGTCATTGCCCATGATTGCCCACCAGAACTCTGGAGTAAGAGCTTACTGCTGAAGACACAAGACACTTTGATTGTAGGATGCACTCATGGTGGAACTAGCCTAAAAATATTTTCCATGCTGGTTAGCTTTTGCAGTGCTAGAAAGTTGTATACAGACCACTGGAGGAGAAGTGCCATCAGGGATATTACACAACGAACCCTGCATGCTACAATATTAATCTGCCAGGAACAATGTGCCTACAGGTGCAATTCAGGCATGAAGGTTATGGAGGGTTCCCAGCCATATTTGTAATGGATTTGAGACTTGTTCCAATGCAAGGCATTCATTCCTGGTATCATTAACTGGCTCAAAAGACCTTAGCTTGGGGGAACCTACTTCCTAGGGAAAACCCTACTAATTGTCTCGCTAAATTGACACATTGTCAAACTGCTTCTCAATAGTTACATTTGGCAGACAGGGCAGAAAGACTGGAAGACTTAGAGGATTCTGAAGAAAGCTGTGAAATGCTTTCTGCTGGACATGGTGGGGTCATTGCACCCATGAATCCCCAGGAGCAATGTTACCTGCACAACAGCAAGAACAGTCCATGGTCTATCAGTGAGGCCTACAGGAAACAAAACAAAAGCACAAAAGGAGAGGTCAAGAGGGAGGAGCACTTGTTAGGAGTTGCTGGGGGCAGGTGTGTGGGAGACAGCTGGGATCCAGGGTATAGGATGGGGAAAGTTGGGGTGGATATAATCAATACTGTTTGCATTGTGAAATTGTCAAAGAACAAAAGATAGTCTATTTAAAGTTCACCAAACATGATGTATATCCTTTCCTTTAAAGCTAATCATTTTGTTTTTTTGTAAAAATTTTGTTCCTTTTTCCTTATTTTTAATCCATAAATACTACTAATTTAGAAATCAAACTAGCCTACTTACTTTAGTATATTTCTTATTTATGTAAAAGCAATGTGTTTGAATTATTGTATGGATAATTTGATACTGAAATTGATTTTTTAGAGCCATGTTTTGAACATCAATAGTATAGAATATTCGACAAGGGAGAGGGCAAGAAAATAATTGTTTAGAAAGAGGAAGGGGAAAGCTATGCGAGCTATCTTGAAAGTGCTCAGGGTAGCCTAGAGGTAGTGGCTCAGGTTTTTAATCCCAGCACTCAGGAGGCAGAGGCAAGCGGATCTCTGTGAGTTTGAGGCCAGGCTGGTCTACAAGAGCTAGCTCTGGAATGGACTTCAAATCTACAGCAAAACCCTGTCTCAAAAAATCACACACATACAAAAAAGAAGTGCCTGCTATGGGAACAATAGTGAAACCACACTGAGAGTCTCAAATACATTGTAGCCTTGTTTCTGCTACTTAGTAGCCCTTTTCCGTTAATTCTGAACTCTACACAAGCTCTTCCTGGTGGGTTTGAATGTAGATAAGTCACTTGTGATAAACCCAGGGAGGGATTTCTTGCTAGGGGAAAATTAGGTCATGATTCATTTAAAGGTGCGGTAAGTATGAGCTGGTTATTAATCCACTACTACCGTGGCTCTACTTTCTTGGGAAAGGACCCCAAAAGAGAAAAGAAGGAAAAAGGATGGAAGGAAGGGAGAGAGGGAGGGAAGAAAGGAGGGAGGAAGGGAGAAAGGAAGGAAAATGAAGTTAGTCTCTGTCTGCTTGCCTCTTTCTGTCTTTGTCTATCTCTCATCCTCTCTGAAAGTGGGATTCCTTTTACCAATGATTTCCACATCAGCGATCCGTCCCGGTAAGAGCCCCAGAGCCTGAGAGGGTCACACTGTACTGCGGAATGGTTCTTTTGGCATTTGTGTAAAGCGGAGGTGATCTTTGTGGGAGGTTGCTATGACAATGTGTAAACAACAGAGCCCATGGAACTCTGAGGGAGGTAGCTCCCTCTAGACTGAAGTCTGCACTAGTCCGGGCCTGCACTCCTAGATCATCCAGGGAACTGGAGACACAAGGAGCAGGACAGAAAAGAATGGACGGAGACTGCAGGAGCACTTCAGAAACTAGGCACCTCCCAGGAAGGAAGTGCATACACGGAGGCCCAACTTTCTTCCCTGTCTGCTAGGATTCCTTGAACTTGCCCCCATACCTAACTGTTGAAGTGGACAAAGGTGCACACATGTGCCATGCACAACAAAGCACAGGTGTGAGACACCGAAGCAAATTTTTGTTTTTCCTGGGAAACAGAGGCTATAGACCACACACGAAAAGGACAGGGAAATTCTCCACGTGTCTAGGAAGGGAAAAAGAAAAAGATCTTTTCCTCCAAGGAGAAGAGAAACCAGAGGTGTTCTACCCTTGTGGCCCGCCGACAGCTGCTGAAAGGAAGGTGTGTCCTGTCTCTCCCAGTGGCGGTGTTGGGGAAAGGCTAGGAGTTGTAAAGAAATGGGAGGTGTCTCTGATGTTTATTTTTGCCTAGCAACCCGTCGCCAACTACTACCCCAGCTGCGGTCCACAGGCGTCCGTCTGACTCCTCTTGTCCTAGGAACTGGAGGGCAGCGGTCACTCGGTGTCAGTAAATCAGGGAGGGCGTGTGTGGCCCAGCTGGCGGTGGCAGGGCAGCCCCTTCCTTCGTCCATGCTTGGGTCACCAGGCTCAGCCGCAGTCCCTCCTCGGGGCCTGACTTTCCGAGGTGACCCTTATACAACTAAGTTCTTTCCATGATTAAATGGGGGAGAGGGGCTGGTTGAGGCGCTGGGACGGGGGCAGCGGGGTGGGGGCACAGTATTGTCTGGGAGCAGCCATTAGAAGCGGAGTTTAGGGGCGTGATGGGAGAAGGAGGGGTCTCTGCAGCAATTTCGGGAGGAGGCTGGCCGCGGTAGGTTGCGCGGCAGTGCGGGGAGGGGCGTCGCAGGGGCGCAGGGGACCCGGGGAGCGGGCAGATGGCCGCAGGGGAGGCGGAGGACGAGCCGGAGCCGCAGTCTTCCCGGGAGCAGAGGGCCGCTCTGCGGAAGATCGGAGGGGGAGGGACTCCCGGGGTGGCTGGTGGGGGTGGTGTGGCGGCGAGCCTGTGTAGCTGGGGCCGGGGGAGTCCGGGGCGGGGCCTCGTCGGGGGCGGGGCTGGCCTTCTCGGGAGCGAGCCGCGGGTGCGAGCGTGTGTGCGAGTGTGCGCGGACGCGCGCGGGCCCGGGAGGAGGTTCCCGAGTGAGTGGGTCCCGGCGGCCGCAGCCTGCTCCCCGCGGCCCCGATGTGAGGGAATCGGGGAGGCCAGCGGTGCGGCAGGGGAAGGCGAGGCATGTGCACGGGCCGGGGGGTACAGCAGCCGCCCGAGGACGAGGGGGACGGCGGCGGCGAGGAGGAGAGCGGGGGGCTCGCGGCGGCGGGCCCGGGCCGACGGGATGCAGCGGACTGTGTGTGTCTGGCTGTAGCGGGCGCGAGGAGGCGACAAGGCGCGGGGGACCCGCGTAAGGGGCGATCAGGAGGCGGCGGCGGCGACGAGTAGCGGCGGGCCCGGCGGCGAGGGCAGCCCTGCCATGCACGTTCCTCTCCCGCGGCCATGTTAACCAGGAAACCTTCGGCCGCCGCTCCTGCCGCCTACCCGACCGGTAAGAGCTCCCGGACCCTGTCGGCGACGCTGGACACGGGCTGTGCGCATGGGTTTTCAGGGATCCCAGGATCCGGCAGGTTGGGCAAGGGGCGACCGGAGCTCGGCCCGGTCGGTCGCTGCGCCCTCTCGGTGGCCCACCCTCCCCTCCCCCGGCCCGGCGACGTGGGCCACAGATCTCTGGCTCAGCGCTGCTCCCAGCCGGGTCGCGAACTTAACTTTGCAGCTGGCGGCTGCGCGCCGGGGAGCAGCGTCCCGACCCCCCCCCCCAGTTTCCTGCACGCCGCCGGCATTTCCCGGGTCGGGTGTCTCCTTCCATCTTCTCCTGGGAAGAGGGTGCTCTCTGGCCACTGGGGCGGGGGCGGGGGTCTGGGTGGCTCTCTTCTCCCCACCCTGACCCTCTTTTGTCTCCTCCCGCGCGTGGCTCCCAGGCCGAGGAGGGGACACCGCCGTTCGCCAGCTTCAGGCTTCCCCGGGGATCGGCGCGGGGGCTCCCCGAAGCGGAGTGGGGACCGGCCCGCCCTCTCCCATCGCCCTGCCGCCTCTCCGGGCCAGCAACGCTGCCACCGCAGCCCACACGGTGAGACCCGGCTCCGGGAGGGCACCAGGCAGACCCTGGGCTTGTGGGGTACTAACTGTGGGAAGAGAGGGCCGAGTGCTCCACGCCCCTGGCAGGAGCCTGTCCTCGACGCCGCCCTCTGCAACTTGGGCGAGCCCAGTGCTGCTGCCACAAAGGAGATTCGTGGCGTGGGCCCCTCGCTTCCCTCTGGAGCCCGCCCACCCCAGAGCTCCTTTTCCTGGGAACTTCCTCCTTGCGGCTTTCCTCCCCCCTCTCCTCTTTTTTCATCTCTGCTTCCCAGAGCTCCCTTCCCCCGACCCGGTAAACATCTCCTCCCAACCCCAGGGGTAGTGGATATTTATAGAAACATATGTGTTAGGGGACAGTTAGGCCACCCTGCCCGGAAAATCGATCCCCCAAAGAGCCTCCGAGACCTGGCTCTAGCCAGCAGGGAGCACCCGCCAATTGTCCCCCCGCGTGTGTAAGCATGTTTTACGAGAGCTACAGGTTTGAGCACAGCAGAAATTGTAATTAACATTAACAAAAATAAGAGCCGCAGCAGTAGTCAAAACAAAACAACCCACCTCGGAAGAAGGCTCTGTATGGATATTACTCAAAAGGAAAAGGCCAGCTTTGCTTTGTAGGTGGCAAGGAAAGGGCACCTGACAAGGGCTGTGGTCCCTGAGGCCCTGTGGGGAAGGAGAGCTGAGTCTGGGATCAGTGGCTGCAGAGACTGGCAAGCTGGATTCGACTTCAGCATGTACCTTTTCTCAGTTCCCAGCGATGGCCTTTGGATGGTGACCTCAAGTCTAGTGGAGGTGTGCGCTTGGAGAAGGTGACTGTTTCAAAGATCTCTTTCCTAAAGACTCTGAGGGAGTGCGAGCACCCTAGGATGGTTCTGTGTAATGTTGCTTGCAGGGCATATGATGCTGTTGCTAAGTGAAAGTTGCTTGAAAGCACCATTTGTGACCATCTCTGGGGGTCATGTGTGTGACTGAAACTTGTTTATTATGGGAGACTGGAAGAGAGGAAAGACCTCAGTTGTCATTGGAGCCATGGAAGAGGTGTAGACCAATTTCATAGAAGACATTTTGTTGTCCTCATTTTGTTTGTCGGTGTGTCCATCCTAGGGGCTGGGGATTCATTACACAAGGATTAACTCATCTGGGAAAGAGAAAGCTATTGTGATAGGGGCATCCTAGTAAGGAATCAGCCACCATTTTAGAAGTTTGGCTTTTCTGTTGTTTTGACTGGTTTAGAAGCATCTGACAGTTTGGGAAATACAACATCCATTTTTCTCCCCCAGCGTGTTGATGTGATCATGTGACATGGATGAGAACTGGAAAAGATGACTTGGTTTTCATCTGATTCCCAGTTTTGTTTAAGGGTGACCTTTACCTGGTCAGAACTTCTTTGCAATTGAAGTGTGTGTTAAAACAGGAGAAGAAAAAGTTGCCAGGAAAACCAGAAAGTTGCCTGTGGAGCACCAGAAAGGAAAAGAAGGAAAGGTAGTTCCCTGGAGAGATGCTGGGTTTTGCCGGGGCCTGTTGAGCTGTTTTTAACTGAAGGGTACATTCCAGTTGCTCTGCCTTTGCTTGGTTCTGAAAGTGAGGCTTTGTGCTTCCAACGTTGTTAGTTTCGAGTTGGTTTGTGTAACAATATGGAGTCCCCAGATCAAGGCCAGTCAGGAGTCTGCAGGCTCCACAGGTTAACTGAGCTGTCAGGCACTCCTTGGGACTAGTTCTGGGAACCAGTATTAGCTTTATTGTAAATCTAGCGCCTTTGCAGGCTTCTATTCCCATGGCGTCCACATTCTCAGGAGTGTTTACATGTTTATTTCCAGAGCAAGTGCACTGGAAAGAACTGCTGTGGAATGAGGAGAGAAAGGGCATTCGCTGACAAATTCACTGAGTATCGCAGGAGCTTTTCTCATCTTTGCCCCGAAACACATGACAGGATCAGGAACTTTGGAATTTTCCATGATAGTTTGTTTTCTACTTTTTGAGTGACTTTTATACTGTAGTATTTTGGTTTAGGTCAATTTGTCCTAAAAGTAAAACCAGTAAGTATCCTTCTCATTAGATTTTTTTAAAATAACTATAAATAATAATGTGGGAGAAAACAAAATATTTTAAAATCTTTTCATTTCTATAAATTCCTGAGTACTGGTCTATATTTTTGTAACTTTGAATATTTAAATCACTCATCGATGATTCTTTTTTAACTCCTCCACGTTATTCCTATAGCAACCCCCAATATTTCTAAGATGACTTTGGGAGGTCTTAACACACCAGAAGTCTCCATACAGGGAAGCATGTGTTGCTTGCCGTTTTGGTATTGCAAGAGCAAGAGCTCCACAGACTTCTTAGGCTTCTGTTCATGCAGAATTTTCAATACTAAAATCCCTCATGATTAGAGTAGTTTGGAGGTCTCTCCACTTTACCACATCCAGTTGTGAGTAAAACCAGTGCATGCATTTCCACTTGCATTCTTAAATGTGACATGTTATACACCACATAGCAAATAGGCCCGATGCGAGTTTCTGACCTCAGAAGCTGAAGTGGGAGTGAAGGGTTTGCAGTGTCCTTAAAGCTCTGATATGGTCCTAGCATATCTGGCTTTTCTGGGTGCCCATCCCAGTATGTATCTGTTTTGTGCATTTGATTTTGGTTGTGATTTCAGAGTCCTGCACTGTTGGGGACCCTCAATCCTCTTTTTAACTGGAACTGCAAGTAAATATCTTTTAACTCCTGGAATGTGTAAGACCCTTGGGTGTTGCAAGATATCTGCAATGGGTACTTTTTAACCAGCCATTCTTCGCCTTGGAGGCCCGGCAAGATCTTGTGACTTGAGCCTCTTAGGATATTTCCCAACTCCCTCATTGTTGACTTCATGTTTTCTTTTGAAGATGCAAACACTTTTGCTGAAGAATGACTTCAAAAGACATTTCTTGGCATGTATGCATCTATTCAGGAGATAGCCAGTACTTATTGAGTTTATGTTAATGGGGACTTAAAAAAAAATAAGAGGTGACCACCCTCCCCACCCCATAATTTTTTGTAGTGCATTAATGATGAAACAGTTCACTGTAGGTGGTGAGGGGATTTAATAGATTCTGGGCATTCAGAGTGAGTAGGAGCTTGTCATCTGAACAATGGAAGGAAGGGGATTGGAAGCATCAAGAAGGGTAATAGAAGGAGCTGCCACTTGCTACGTACTATGCCCCACACTTCACACACACACACACACGCACGCACACACGTACACACACACATATGCACGCACACACACATACACACACACACACACACACACACACACACACACACACACCTCTACTCTCCCTAATAACCCTAGCCAGGAAACTTTCTGTACACATGCACACACAAGGACCCTGCAGTTCAGAGAGATAAGGTAAATTACCCAAGGTCACACAGTGACTGGCCGTGTGAAAAGTCTCTGGGCTCTTATAAAACTGATTTCATCCAAAGAGAGGAGTGTGAACGTGCATGATATCCCTGGGTCCTGGGGGTTTGGTCCTGTTCCTCTTAGGGGAATGCTCATGTGTAGATGAGCCTGGGAGAGCTCTGGTGAGATGTGGTGTCATTACACTGTAGCAGCAGGATTAGCAGGGGCAGTGGGTTGTAGCTCTGGGCGCAAGCAAGAGCAGTCTCACATGGGCAGTGCTGACTCAGGAAAGCACCGTGGAGAAAGATTAGGAGTTTAGGCTCCTGTGTGTGTCTGTGTCTGAGTCCACCTGCATATCTGCCTCGGTTGTCACAGTGAAAAACAGCAGTATGAGGTGAAATGTAACTGATAGAAAGGGCATGAGTAAGTGGGCACAGAAGACTTTATGATAGCGAGGAAGGGGGCAGATGCTGAGAGTGTCCTCCAGGGATATACACAGATATTCGGACAGAGCAATTATTTGCGAATAGGAGGTTTTCTTTTTTTCTTTCTTTCCTTTTTTTTTTTCAAGTTGAGGATTATGATAGCAAGAAAACATTTGCTTTCATAAAGAAAAGATTTGAGTTTGTTTGTTTGAGTGGCCTGTGGGAGTGGAAACTCATTGGCATTTGGGCAATGGGGCTTGAGTCCAGGAGGCATGGACGGGCAAGTCTGCAGGAGGACACAGAAGAGACTGCAGCCAATAGTGGGTGCTCCCACCACCCTGGCTGTGTGCATGATCCACCAAGAAATTGTAGGAGTGGAAAACCAGGAGAGTGGCAGCTAGGCCCACCTATCAGCTAGGCCAACCTATATCAAGCGTTATAGCTGCCACTGCCACAGGAGACCCAGAGAAGACAGTTGGAAGAGAGGTAGTGGGCAAGCTCTGTCGTTCTGGACACTAAAATATTTGAAATAATATTTTGCTTTATATAAAAATGGATTGCAATATCCTAAATTCTTGATGCTCAGAAAGTTTTATTGTGCTAACATTTTAGGAATCCCAAATGATTTTTTTTTTTTGTCCTAAGTGTGCTTCATGACTTGTGTAGATCTGGGTAACGTTTATTCTTCTGAAGTACCCCCACCTTACCCGGAAGGGAGAGATTTCAAATCTGGAGTTCTTTCATTGCTAGTGTGTGAAGGTGACAGAGGAAAAGTGAGCACGGAGTACATGAGGCTTTGCAAGAAAAGCGTGGCTAGATGAGGGCCCAGTGGAATACCATCACCTAGCTCTTGAGAGGTGGGCGGGGTGTGTGTGTGTGTGTGTGTGTGTGTGTGTGTGTGTAAACATTGATTTTTTTTCTTTTCCCAGAGCTAGCTTTTGCTAGCAAGTTCTTGGCTAACTGGCATCTTAAAAATATGGGAAAGTGAAGGAAAGTCAGAGAAAAGGGAAGGATGGAGACAGGGAAAGAAGAATAAATAAGTTTGTGTTACTTTTATGTATGCTCAAGGCTTTTCTAATGGTTTTGATGGACTGCCTTGCTTTTGAAGTAGAAAAAGATGCCAACTACCTTAGTGGAATATAAAGTCATCTTACATAGACGTATTATCTTTGCATTCAGTAAGAGAAATCTGCTAGAAGTCTCTCTGAAAATAAAATTTTTGATCCTGCGATGTCATAGTCAGGCCCAGGAACTGGCTTCTTTCTGTTTTAGAAGTGAGCAGAGCCTCCTCCATAGATGCCCATAATGCTTGCTGTTTTTCAGTTAAAAAAAAAAGGTGAACATCATCGTCTGCTAGAAAGGAAGGTTTGAAATTTCATTTTATAATCCAGGTGTGCCTAAAACATTTCTTGACTTGCTATGCTATTCTCCAGTGCTTCTTCCTTTCAGGAGTGTGAATACCCTGAAGACAGGACTTAACAGGGATGCAGGACTCCTCTTACTGTCAGTTCCAGTGGGCAGAGTTCCTGCCACTTTGTAGCTTAGTCCCTCATTAGTACTGGCTGAATGAGTAGGGTGCATTATGATGACAAGCCTTTTCTTGGAGATCTCAAGGAAAAATTTCCCCAGAAGACTGCCTGAAGGAAATCCCAAGCTGATGCAGGGTGGGAGAATGGGGGCTCTGCCTTTGCCCTGTCAGTTTTGTTTAGACAGGACTATTCTGGGATGGCATGTGTGCCAGAAATAGTAATTGCCAGTTTGTATTTGTATTGGTTACTGTTTCCCCTGCCCTGAGCAAATACTTGTCAAGAGCCAGCTTAAATCAGGAAGAGTGTATTTTGGCTGACAATTTACGAAGGGCTACACTGTGGTGGCCGTGAGGCAGGGTGGCAGTGAGGCAGGGTGGCAGCTCGTCCGTCACATTGCCTCTGCAGGGAGGAAGCAGAGGGAAGTGAAGGCTGGTGCTCGACTCCCTTTGTTTCTTCAGTCTGGGACCCCAGCCCACCGAACAGTGCCAACTGAATATAGATTGGATCTTCCCACCTCAGTTTACCCAGTCTAGAAGCTCTCTAGGGGCCGTGCTCAGAGGTGTGCCTCTTGTGTCATTCTAGATCCTGTCGAGGTGCAGAATTAACATCATGTTATTCCTTATTGAAAAGCTGAGTGTCTGAGCAGCCTGTAGAAATAGAAATACATGCGTGGGTACTGAGCTGTGGACCCAAACTGAATGGAAGTTGCTCAGCTTGTTGGGCAGAATGACCTTAACTGATTAAAGTCAGTGACACCCAGAAACTTAAAAAAAAAAAAAACCGGCTTGAAGTTTGCACAGTAACTAGGGCACACGTGTCCACATGAGACTCTGAATAGAAGCATATTTTGTTTGTTACTGTGTGCATTCCCAGGTTAATTAGACCTTCCAGGCAATAAGGAAATATACAGAGTTTCTGGAGGAGGTCTAAGTGCAGGACAAAGGTGCTTCCCCATCTTCATATAAATAAAGAGTGCCTAAATGAAGTGTGGGAAGTCCCGTGGCCCGGGTGTGGCCGCAGTGCGGATGACACTTGTTTGTGCTTCACCTGCTTCATTTCCAGATCAGATATGGCTTAAAACACCTGCCACGTGCCAGGACTCCTGTTAAACGCTAGGTGCAGAATGGTAACAGGAAGGCATGATCCCTACCGCCAGGCCATGTTCCTTTTGCATTTCTGGAGCTGTCTGTCCTGTGTTTCCTAACCTTGCCCGTTCTGCTGCCCTCCTTCTTCACTGTCTTGCCTGTAAACAGCCTATTCCTTCTCTCTGCTGGTATGTGCACGGGACCTCTTGGGTACACAGCACTTCCCATGTAGGAAAACTGATTGTGGCTGTGGGTTCATGCCAAATTGGGAGTTGGATAATGAGGACAGATTTTGAAAATTACGTTTGGAGAGAAGGGTCCCTTTTATGTTTCTGTTTCTTGTCTGAATTGCAGATTGGCGGTGGTAGGCACACCATGAATGACCACCTCCACATCAGCAGCCACAGCCACGGACAGATCCAGGTTCAGCAGCTGTTTGAGGATAACAGTAACAAAAGGACAGTGCTTACAACACAGCCAAATGGGCTTACAACAGTGGGCAAGACAGGCTTGCCTGTGGTGCCAGAGCGGCAGCTGGATGGCATTCACAGACGGCAGGGGAGTTCCACCTCTCTGAAGTCCATGGAAAGCATGGGGAAGGTGAAAGCCACCCCCATGACACCCGAACAAGCGATGAAGCAATACATGCAAAAACTCACGGCCTTTGAACACCATGAGATCTTTAGCTACCCTGAAATATATTTCTTGGGTCCAAATGCTAAGAAGCGCCAAGGCATGACAGGTGGACCCAACAACGGTGGTTATGATGATGACCAGGGATCATATGTGCAGGTGCCCCATGATCATGTGGCTTACAGGTATGAGGTCCTCAAGGTCATTGGGAAGGGGAGTTTTGGGCAGGTGGTCAAGGCCTATGACCACAAAGTCCACCAGCATGTGGCCCTGAAGATGGTGCGCAACGAGAAGCGTTTCCACCGGCAGGCGGCCGAGGAGATCCGCATCCTGGAGCACCTACGGAAACAGGATAAGGACAACACCATGAACGTCATCCACATGCTGGAGAATTTTACTTTCCGCAACCACATCTGCATGACGTTTGAGTTGCTGAGCATGAACCTCTACGAGCTCATCAAGAAGAATAAGTTCCAGGGCTTCAGCCTGCCTCTGGTGCGCAAGTTTGCCCACTCGATCCTGCAATGCTTGGATGCACTGCACAAAAACAGAATAATCCACTGTGACCTTAAGCCCGAGAACATTTTGTTAAAGCAGCAGGGTAGAAGCAGTATTAAGGTGATTGACTTCGGCTCCAGTTGTTATGAGCACCAGCGTGTTTACACCTACATCCAGTCACGCTTTTACCGGGCTCCGGAAGTGATCCTTGGAGCCAGGTATGGCATGCCCATTGATATGTGGAGCCTGGGTTGCATCCTTGCGGAACTCCTGACGGGTTACCCCCTCTTGCCTGGGGAGGATGAAGGGGACCAGCTAGCTTGTATGATTGAACTTTTGGGCATGCCCTCTCAGAAACTCCTGGATGCTTCCAAACGAGCCAAGAATTTCGTGAGCTCCAAGGGTTATCCCCGCTACTGCACTGTCACGACTCTTTCAGATGGCTCCGTGGTCCTTAATGGAGGCCGATCCCGGAGAGGGAAACTGAGGGGTCCGCCAGAGAGCAGAGAGTGGGGGAACGCACTGAAGGGATGCGATGATCCTCTTTTCCTTGACTTTTTAAAACAGTGTTTGGAGTGGGATCCCGCAATCCGCATGACCCCGGGCCAGGCTCTGCGGCACCCCTGGCTCAGGAGGCGCTTGCCAAAGCCTCCGACTGGGGAGAAGACGGCGGTGAAGAGGGTCACGGACAGCACTGGTGCTATCACGTCGATTTCCAAGTTACCTCCACCTTCCAGCTCAGCTTCCAAGCTGAGGACTAATTTGGCACAGATGACAGATGCCAATGGGAATATTCAACAGAGGACAGTGTTGCCAAAACTCGTTAGCTGAGCTTCAGTCCCCTAATGCTGGCAAGCTGAAAAATGCGTTATAGCTGAGCCTTACTGGGTTGAAAAGTGTAGCTCAGACCTGTTTTTATTTGCTCAAAAACTCGACTCATTTGTATCTTTTCAGCACTTGATGTAAGACAGTTTGTTTTGTTTTTATAAAATACATGGGGACAATGCTTTAAGTTTTTATACTTTCTGAAACTGTTTTTCCCCCTTCCTTGTGTTCTAAAAGAAAGATGAGCCTTACTGTATTTAGTGTGGCTGAGTGAGCATCAGCCCAGTGGCAGGCCATTGGTTTCTTCATGACTGCCACACATTTACAGATTGGTCAAACACATTCACAATGTTTTCATGGTTTGTCCTCTATGCTCCCCACGGAGGTGGCCCCCAGGGACCCTCCTTCTCTCTCCATGCTCCAGGTTCACACAGGAGCGGCACACCCTGCTTCCAAATTCTGTAAATTAACCTGGGTCAGAGCGGAAGTGGAAGAAGAAGGGTCAGGGTGAAAATCTCTAGGAAAACCTGCACTTTAGAGATTGGTGTATTCAGATGATCACAAAATAGATTGCCCAGGTTTCAACCGCCCACTTAACATTCTGACGTTCTTAAGCCACAAGGCAACCTTTAGTGGCTAAGTGGAAACTGAGATGTGTGAATTCCTCCCAAGGCTCTGGGAAGATGGCAAGCGGTCATAATCAGGAAGCTGCCTGGTTTTGGAATTGGTTTTTCACCTAAGTTTAGGGCTCTTCCCCACTGTTCCCTGTTTGCCTTTCTCTTATCTCTGTTCCTCTTTTTTCACACATCTGTCACTTGCCTTTAGTGTGTCCTTTCCTTTAGCTATCTATCCCAGACTGGTAATGCTGAGACCATTTCAGCTACTTTTATGTCCAGAGTTTCATGCCTCAGTTTCCACAAGAACATCGGCCTAGCTACCTAAGGGGGATTTCCATAGTTCCGAAGAAGGATTAGCCGGCTGGAGTGAGTTCACACTGTAGGCGTCACTGAGGTTCCCTTAGCCTGGGAAAGCATCAACTCTCTTTAGAAAGAAAAGGCGTTGAAAATCCTCTTGGCAAAGAGAAGTCACTGTGGCCATTCAGCTGGACCAGTTTTAACAACACATTGAAGGGAGGAGAAATTCAATCTCAAGTTAAATGGTTTGACTTACTCTTCGTTTGTTAGAAGAGCCATGGAAACTGCATCCCTCTGTTTGGTTTACTTTCATTTTGGATTGCACTGAGTGTTTTTGTGGGGATGAGACTTTACCTGAGAGAGTAACTGAGAGTTAGGTAAAAGAATATTTTCTTCTCTAAATAATAATTATTTTCACAGTGAAAATTCCAGTATTTTATCACTAAAGGATGAACAGTGGTATATATCAATTTCAAGGCACGTGAAAAGAATTTTTTTAGTATGTGCAATTTAATAGAGAAAGATTTCTGCCTGTTTGGATGGTAGGTTTTAGATAGTAAAAATTAGGATAAATAATCTTTTATATGCACAGATATTGTATTGCCTGTAAATCGATTTACAAGTACTTAAAGCATGGTCCCCAGTGAGGCCAAGAAAGTTTCCAGTTAAGTTTTGTTTTTTGTTTGTTTCTTTTTTTAATTCTATGTTTTCTCTTATTTAAAAAAAAAAGCAAAAAGAAAACAAAAAACCAAAAAAAAAACCAAACAAACAGAAAGTCATTTTGAATAAAACATTTTTCTTATCTTGAGGCTTTGCCAGTTGATGGTGGAAAAATATGCTCAGGAATTATTTCAAGTATTTGCCAAAAATCAGTAATAAAATTAGCTTATTAATAAGTTAGCGATATCGCTGTTTGATTTACTATTTAAGGATGCCATTGATAGATTAATTTGTCCCTTCTGTACTTAGCAATGATAGGTTGTTTCCCTAATCAGATTCTTTACCATACTCCATCCACATTTCTGTGTAAGCTGTGAAGTGCAATAATACGTCAGTAAGTTACATTTTAAATGATGCTCACATGACAGTACCCCCAATCAGTGGCTTATAGGACTTAAAAATTTGTGTATTTATTTTTAAAACATTGGCTTAAAGGCATGAGAAATAAAGGATTTGGTCTGGGGACTTTTGGAAAACTATGAGTCTCTTAGTGATGGTTAGTGTCTTCAGGTCATTAAAATATATTTAAAATCTACAAAAGCTGTTCTCCCTTCCCAAGGCTCCTGTTTTGCTCACACTACCACTTAGCTGTCGCAGTTTGAGCCTGAGCCTGCTGTTACCAACTCCCCAATAACACAGCTATACTCGCAGCAGTTTAGACGTGGATTAAAAGTGCTTGGCCTTTTCCCCCACCACATAAAACTGGTTCTTCTGATGCCAGCAGAATATTTGTGATGAGCTTTATCTCCAAATGCAACCGGAAACTTTGAAGCCAAACTATGATGTGCAGTGCTATGGGGCTCTCTCTCTCTCTCTCTCTCTCTCTCTCTCTCTCTCTCTCTCTCTCTCTCTCTCTCTCTCTCCTCTCTTTCTTCCCTCAACCACAGTGAAATTTCTTTTATTCATGAAAGCCGCCATGTTTCAACATTTACTGATACAGCTGCTTTGAGAAAATCCTATTTAATTATTGTGTCTAAAATGAAACTGTTGCCTCTTCGTGATCTTAAAACCTAAATAAAGGGCTCTGATAGGCTTCTAGGAGTTGGCTTGGAAACGGTCCTTGGTCTCACAGGTTACCATTGTCTAGGGATGTCTGAGCTGTTTTCAGATTTAGGAATAGCACAGTGTCTTTGGTTGCAGTCTCATTTAGCTCCATTTCTTGCACTACCAGAGTTCTTAGCACAACAGTGGAACACTGAGTGATGCAAGACAGTGTAGATTAACATCTTCCAGGAGAAACTGTGCCCTTAGTGTTAACGATGTGCCTTTTGTTCTGAACGTCATGTTGTAGGGCATGCATCTTTTGGCCTCTTTAACTCTTTGAACTAGAGGTAGTAATGATGGAAGCCACCTCTGCAAAGATAACATCTGTCTTAAATATCTAGATTTATAGGCCTTAATAGAAACCATAAGGCGTGAATCGTCATTGGGCGCTGAGCAAGATAACCATCGGTTAGTTACATCAGGAATCCCTGTGTTTAAAGGGTTAAAGATGGTCTTTGTTGTATCTGAACATCAGAATGATTTTTTAAATATTTTTTGTTATGCTAACACTAGACAAAAATCAACTGTATTTGTAAAAATTTACCTCAAACTATTTATTTTATAGTGTGATTAATCCCAGGGCATTTGGTATGAACCAAAGTGCATTCCTTTTTTTATATGCCTGGCTCTAGTAAGGATGGCCAGGGATTTTTACAATTTGGGTGCAAGGCACTTCAGCCACTTCTAAACTTACTGGGTGGTATGGAGTCATGTTAAGTGACCCCATCAGGATGTTAAAAAACTCTTTAGGCATCAGTAGCATTGGGCCATATTGGAATCTTAAGAAGCATGAATTATTTTAAAGAGAACATTCATTTTTGTAATTTTTTTCATCAAGAATATTTCTGGTAAGCAGAAGATTTTTAAAATTCACACCAAGTGATTTGGCTGGTAAAGGTTTTAATATTGCCCAACACAATGCTGTGGTAGCGTTTAGAAGCAAAAGTATTTGTGGACTCTGTTTTTAGGGGCTTGTGCATCTCTGCTATGGACACACATAAAATCCATTGTAATTATACTCAGCTCAACTGCTACAGTTAAGTCTAGGCAGTGGCTTGGGTTTTTATCGAGCAACGACTTAGACACGTGACTGTAATAATGCTGCAACTGTGTGTACTGAAAATCTGTGAAAATGGTTGAATGTGGACTGTGTATATATGTATGTACAAACTTCTGTGAGATGCTGCTGTCGCCACTTGACATGGAAAGTGTTCTAGTGGGTTGGACTCCTAGTGGCCAGTTCTATGATACTGTATGTATTGTACAGCTGATGATGGGGTAAGACTGTTTAGTGAATATTTGTTAAATTTTATTGTTGTGGCCAGAGATAATTTCAGAATAAAATTTTAATGTCCTACCTTAACTTTTTTCTCCCCTTTTCTAACTCTAACTCCTCATCCATTTCTGGTATGATTGTCCCTGGTTTGTTAAACCTAGAGAGACTGTAGACTGTCAGATGGCTTGAGATGGTAAAACTGTCCATTCTGCTCATTTGTTCACCAACTGTAATTTATTTCTTCATCATAAATATGCAAATTCTGAGTTTAATAAGATGAAGTTTTAGGAAGAAACTTCTACTAAATCTGAGCTCTCAAGACATTCTACTTATCTGTCGTAATTTTGTGTCTGTCTGTCTTTATGTGGTATCTGTCACATTCTATACTTGCCAGAGCTTCAAGTCTTTTTCTCCTCCGAGCTTGCTGTCAGCTCTTCCCCAGGAGTCTTCATTTTGTCCAGTGTACAGTTCTGGTCGGTTATCCCAAGATGCTCTTGGGTCTACCCCGGGCCTTGCAGTGTGCATGCTTTTGCTGGTTTTATATGTGGTGTTCTCTTTGCTTTTTTACATTTTGAGGTTTTGGTGGCTCCTGCTATGACTGGTCAGAAAACAAGATTCTTTTGCAGCAACTAACTCTAGATGCATCAAGCTCAGAGCTTACTTACCGAAGACAGCAAACATGTTAGACATCTCTGTAATGTGTCAGATTATGGCTGGGACATAATATACAGACGTTTCCCTCATGGCAAGGGCTATCTCACACTTTGTTTATGCCCCTCCTGCTGAAGCAGGCTTCCTATATCTTAACCATAGTAAGTGGGAGTCACTGAAAGAAGGGCAAATGAGATTCCTAAGCCACAGTGAAGAGGTTTTCATATTTGCTCAGAGTTTACGTCCAGTGTACACGCACAGCAAACAAGAATAATGGACCCAACAGCAAAACAAAACGTAAATGTCCAGGCGATGCGCCTGACGGCTGTGAAAGCCAAGTCAGCTCCATCGTGCCCGCGTCTGACCCGGCAAAGACCGGTTTCCACTCCTCTTCCATCAAATCCTTCTAAATTCTTAAGTTGATTAATACAATATTGAATTCCCTAAAATTTCTTACCTTTTGGAATCAGTAACTACCAAAAGAAGTATTTAAAAAATGAAGGACATCAAAACTACTTTCCAGACAGCCTTTGAGAACAGTCCCTGTTAGCATAAGTATGCGTCTTTTCAAGAAGGGGAGACTTTGATTACCTTTGCGTTTTGGAAAGGGCTTAGAAGGGACCCAAAAGCATGGGTATTTATGGCTTTATTTCATTTTGTTTGTTTTAAGGTTTGAATTATGCTGCTTTTTCTTCAGACTTTATGCAAATAAAGATTTGTCCCTGGTGATATATAAGTCCCTCCCAAAAGAAAATTTGACTACTGTGTTGAGAAATCTATGAGAAAATTGTGTCTTCATGCAGTGGTTAGTTTATGTGGTTTCACTTTTACTTAACTGATTGTGATGGAGATACGAACTGCCATTGCATCTCAAGGAAGTGTAGGAAGTACTTCGAGAGTGAATGGTGACTCTCTGGAGTGTTAACTGACTATAATAAGGACATGAAGAGATGTATTGTAATTGCATTGGGTTTGGCAGAGCATAGGAGCATTGTTCCCTCCAAAGGAGAGCAAATGCTCTCACAGATCCCAATGTCAAATGGGCATCATTCATCCTTATACATTCCTTTGAGCTATAATTATCCTCAATTCTGAATGAAATGGCTGATGCCAAAGAGGCTGTGTAAAAACAGAAATTATTCTAAAGCAAAGAAGATTAGAAAAAAGAAAGTGATTTTTACTAGCTATCAGTTTCCAAGAATATCTTTTCCGTTGAGAAAGCACACACACAAAAGGACTAGATCATTTTAGTCTCTTTAGGTACACATGTAAATTCAGATGCAAGCCAACACACACATAGTTTACGGAAGAGTGGCGTGTGGTCCTTGTGGGAAGAGTGACTGTAGCTCTGTTCTTTATTTCCTGTGTTCTTAAAAATGTTTTTTCTTAAATTTGAGTGTATGAAAATATTTTTGACACGTTAATCTATCTCAGGGAATTAAACAGTTTCACTGACTAGCAGTAGATAAAGCTCTTAAATTCAGATTTACTCAGGTTCTCTCCCCTTCGCCTCCATATTTAAGCAAATATGGAGTTCTTACCAGGGAATATATAAACACAAATATCTCAGATACAATTTTAAAATACCAAATTGTAAATAAATCAGTTTTTACAAATGAAAAGATTGTGTCTTTCCTTGTGTTCTATAACAGGTAATTACCTCCTCCATTTGAGAAGTTTTAAATATCGAGTCCATTTCTTCATTGGTAAAAATGTAGTATTCTTTATAAAAGTAAGGCCTGTGAAAAAATTATTTAATAAACATTCTGAGTTCTTAGTTGTTTAGGGGGAACAGTATGTGTCTGATTACAGTCCGTTTAATCTGGACTTAGTAAAAAAGCATATGAAGAAATTGGGACTAATTTGTCATTGTTTTCTCTGAAAGGCAGGGCCCTACTTATTTTCTTCTTTCCCTAGAATTAAAATTGTTGGACTTTTGGCCTGAGTATGCTTATATTTAAAAAGAAAGACATTGACTCCATAGAATTGTTTTAACATCTGTTGCAGACTGCATTCACTTGCCAAGCACTTCCTAAATGTCCACGTGTGAAGCTGAGTCATAGGCACTAGAAATGTAAAGTATCGAACAAAACTAGACACGGGTCCTGTCTTCAGCTGTTAGACTGGTGGCCAAGGCAAGCCTGACATAAATAGTGGTATTAACAAAACCAACAAACAGTTACTTTTTTGTTTGTTTGTTTGTTTCTCGAGACAGGATTTCGCTGTAGCTTTGGAGCCTGTCCTGGAACTAGCTCTTGTAGACCAGGCTGGCCACAGACTCACAGAGATCCGCCTGACTTTGCCTCCCGAGTGGGGGGATTAAAGGTGTGTGTTACCACCACCTGGCTAAGAACTAAAAATTTATTGAAAGGAGAAGAAAATGTGTTTTTGCAGTAAGTGTGGATGATGGCAAAATGGTTGTGATGTGTTGTGTTGTGTAGGTCATGAGTGGCTTTTCTAGAAAACAGCCTTTTCGGGAAAAGCAAGAACAGGGTTGTTAGATGGAGCTGATTGAACAGCTGAAGGTAAGTCTCTGCGGAGGGCGCCCAGAGAATGAGAAACTTGTGCAGTGATGCTGGAGTGGTTGTGTGTCAGACCAGGTCAAGCTTGTGTGTGATGTTGAAAGTTTTACATCCTTTATCTTGGGCACAAGGAAGTGACCAGGGAATTTAAGGAGAGAAAAAAAAAAAAGATGCCTCAAGCAAATTGGCTCTCCTTGCTGTCTGTAGAGACTGGACAAGGGGAGAGAGGACTGGTAAGGAATGCCAGGGGTGGGTAGAGGACTGTGGACATAGCAATAGCAGGTATCGGTGCATGGACAGTAGCTGTCGCTGTTTCAGGTTTACTTCACAGAACCAAAGGGAAATGTAATGCCCTATTTGTTCAGAGGGAACTGGAGATTAATGTGTTTAGTTAAACTGAAGTACCAGTGAACTATAGTTTGCTAAAGACTTGAAGCCTTGGAATAAAATTCCACTTACTGATACATTAAAAAAAACTGAGGAACTTTTAGATTTAAGAGATTATTTAACACACACAGGCGGAGGGCAAGGTTGTAAAGTCCAGCTAAGCCAAATTCTCCAACAACCTAGTTAGGTCACCTCTTGCACCCCTCCTCTCTCGTATAGAAATTAAACATTCTAGGGAGGGAATTTAATAGCCGTCCCTTCCATTCAGAATCTATGCTCCCTGGATATCTGAAGCTGTTGGTAATACTGAACCCTGTACATAAAGTTTAATTTATAAATTAGCTTCGGAAAGAGATGACTAATAGTTAATAATGAATTAGAACGATATACAGATAAAATGAGCAGAATCTATACTTTTGTCATTTGAGGCCATGATTACAAAAATAAAGGTTACTTGAACACCAGCTTTGTGAGTCTGTGAGAACTGATTTGATAACCAAGGTGGCTACATCTGCAGTACATTTGATGTGTGGTGCCTTGGACATAATAGATGTATCATGTCCTAGGTGAGATAGTATGAGGTCTCCTACTACTCAGAGGGATGTACAGAATAAAATTTATTATTTCTGAAATTTTTCATTTAATATTCCCAGCCTGTAATTGACATCAAGTAACTAACCATGGAAAGAGAAACCTCAAATAAAGTTTGATAAAGAAACTTTTAAGGATGGAACATGATAGTTTTACATGGCGTGTTTGGTTTACCAAAACAATAATAGCAAAAAAAGAAGTAGGTTGCTGGCCTTGGGGATTTGATGGGGTTTTTTTTTTTTTTTTGGAAGGCCATTTGTGTTGCTGCTGGACAAAATGCTTCAAAAAAGGGGGTTTCTAGCCAGGTCTCAATTGAATCAGGTGGGTACAGAGCTAAGGAATGCTTGAGAGAAAGAATTGTTCTCACAGAGGTGTGTATTGTTCATTCATCATCCATCATGTATGAAGCTACACTGAAATTTTGGGCCTACCGTAGACAGTAAGGGGTTGAAGCAAAGCTCCTGAAAAGGTGTGATTGCCATTGATACTTCCTCACATGTGCAGCGTCCCAGGCACTTCCCAACTGCTGTCTGTCTGGAAGACATGAAGTTGGGCAATGTGGTACCACCAAAGCCAACACTGACATCTTCTACCCAGGAAGATCTCGCTGCACGGTCAGTAGAACTGAGATGAGAGAGGTAGTATCATCCTCTGCCACTTCCTTCATCACTCCTCCTGGGCACACACTGGCACAGACATTCTAGTCTTGAAGGGTGATCAACAGATAATAGCTAGAATGTTCTCTGTGGGTTGTGAGAAGCACAGGAAAGTCAGAGTGAGTAGATGTTGGGAGGACAGATGTAAGACTGGGAGGAAGAGAAAGGTCCCTCTAGGAGATGATGCTTTACAGGAAATGCTGTTCTGCAGGGTACAAATGCTCGGACTGGAAGGAGGCACTCTAGTAGCTGTCTCTAGGACCTGATGTACCTCTTGTGCCCAGAAAGTCCAATATGGAAAAGGGGATGGGCAAACAAGGTCAGACTGAACTGGGCTACCCAGACCATGATGAGGCCCCAGAGTTTGTTGTGATTGTACCAGAAAGCCATTGGAACAATTAACATGGAATTAGCTTTGTAAACAGCCATTCTGGATTCTCATGAAGAAACCTTAGAAGAGAACCATGAGCATGAGTGCTGACACTTTATGAATACAGAGTGTCCTTTATTCCTGGCTTTGATGAGGGATTTGTTATATGGAAATAAAACCATTTCTAGACACAGGTTTTCCTTTTGAAGTGAGGGAAGACGGAGGAGAGGCCAAGTCATCACACAAGAGCCTTGAAGACCTTAAGAATCTGAGAAGCCTGTAAAACTTCAAGTCCCACAGATGTCATTAAAGCTAAAAGGACATTTTGAGTCAATAAGAAAAGCAGTAAGAAGTTAAAAAAGTAGACAAAAGCTTGGTCTTAAAAGTTGCCTGAGAAATCAATCAAAAAGATCTGTTGCGAATCAAAGCGATGCAAATTAAAGCACAGGGTTTATTTTTAATTAATAACCAATAAAACAGCCATGATCAATGTTAACAAAAGACGTGGCACAATGCACTCCTTAGGTGCTGCAAGAGGTCTAATGAACAGAACCTTCTGGAAGGCACCGTGACAGTTTTCCCAAGAGCTTTAAAACCTTGCAGTTGCATTTGCCTGCCAGTTGACCTGAAGAACGCTTCATCAGAGGAAATCCAAGACGCTCACACAATTCATGTACAAGAATAATCATATCGAGTTGCACAAGCCTGGAAGACACCAGTGTGCATCAATGGAGGATTGCTTAATAAATTACACTTCAGTTATGTTGTTATGTAATTAAAATCAAACAAATTAAAAAAACCACTCAAAATAACAACATGCTTTCCACCTAAAATAAGACAAAAGACTGACTGTTCTTCTTGCCAAACGGTGGAGGCAGAGAATTGCCTTCAGTACAAAGATTTGGAAGAAGTGTATCATTATAATGAGTAGTCCCGATAGTTAACCTAGATCGCCAACTCCCTGGGAATTGATGTCAAGATGGAAACACATCTCTGAGCATGTCTGTAGAGGAGTTTCTAGATTGGGTTGATCTTAGTGAGAAGACCCTTTAAACTGTGGGTGGCATTATTCCAAGGGCTAAATATGAATGAGCAGGTTGAGAGTAGCAGTCATTTCTGCTCCTTCCGTGTGGTCCACCACTTCAAGTTTCTGACCCCATGTCCTCCCTGCCATTAAACAGTGACCCAAAGTAAATCCTTCCTCCCGCAAATAATCGTTGATAGGCATCTGGCCACAGCAGTAGAAGTAACTAATATAGTATCTGTTTTTCATTTTAATTTTCTTGTATCTTTTCCATAATGATCATTCATATTTTAATTATATTTAAAAAACATTGCATTATTTCAAAGAAAAAAAATGAGTAGAAGGCAATGAAGTTGCAGCAATGGGGAAGCTGTGCAGGGAGCACAGGGTGGACGGAGGCTGCAGCTGAGTTGTTCTCATGTTTCAGATTCTTGCTCGCTCCTTTTTCAGCCTGGGCATCTGCATCTCCCACTCCCTGAGTTATTTATTTCCTCTTGAAAACAGTAAGGCCTTTAAACCAACATGGTCACATCCCTTGTGACCCATTGCAACTGGCGAATAATGAGCCGGTTAACCCAAGGATCGGAGGTGAAAATAAGGACAAGAGCTTCCCTTGCTCTTGAAATCACCCCCTCTAGACTTTCCCTGGGTGTATTCTTCTGTCACAGACAGCACCCTGGGCTTGTTTCTCATCCCTTTCATACTGTCTTGAAATGTGGATTTGAAAACTCAGCATAAAGTGCTTGACCCACAGGCCCCTGAGCAGGATCTGCTCAGCATACACCATTTATTAGTTCAGATTAATCCCTGGGCGTCCGTGACTCACTCCAGAAGTGCAACTGTCACAGACCTGTGGTCTAGAGGGCTTGGCACTGTGGCCACTTCTACCATTTACTCTGAGTAAGTGCTGGTATTGATCGTCCCCTGAGCATAAGCCAGAGAAGGTTTGCTCTCTTCTCGGAAGTGGTTCAAGCTTCCATTATCACTACTTGGAGGGGGACAGAAAGCAGCTGTCCTAGACAACATCTCTCCTTTTTCCAGTCACCTCACCAAGATCAGTCTCAGCATCGTTTCCTCATTTGACCCCAGTAGCATTATTATCCTGGGGTTCTACTAAAGACACCATATTATTAAGTTTTTCTTAGTCTCCAGAACCTGTGGATGTTATTAAGTTATGCGTTGTACAGATTGAACCATATCTTATCAACTTCCTGTGTTGACATCCTCATGGCCATATTTGGAGACAGGCCCTCTGTTGAAAGGGGTGATATGCTAACAGTCTTCACAAGGAAAGGACAGACACCAGAGCCTAGGCACATTCAGGAAGTCCCCATGAGGATGCTACAGTGGTGGCTTTCTGCAAATGGAGGAGGAAAACCCCACAAAAACCAATTGCAGAACCATGATGAAGCAACTTCTTTGTTTGAACTACCAATGGCATTCTTTTATGGCAGCCAAAGCCGAAACTAAAACCCACAATGGGACGAGGGCTGGGAATCGGATGGAATGGGAAAGTTCTCCTGGATTTTCCAGGCAGGTGGGCCTAAGGGCCCATAAAAGTAGAAGGTGATAGAAGGGATGCATGCCTGCTGACGCCTTAGTCCCAACCTGGTCGCACACATGGAACACATCGAGAGGAGCAGATCCAACAGAATCGGTATATAATTAGGCAGTCATTAAGTTGACTTACAGGGTCAGCAGCTACAGTTGGGGTAATTTGACACATCAATAGAAAATAGATTTTAGGCCATCATATCTGCAGTAGCACTTGAAAGGGACATTTAGGGCATATGTGCTCCCTAAGAAAGAAAAAGGCAGCAGCTGATACAGAGAGCACTGAGGTGCCAGATCTGAACACTCATCTACGTGAGCTGCTGCGAAGACCACACGTGGGCAAAGGAGCCAAGGTGCATGGAAGGGTGACAGTTTTACTTTATTTTACTTTTTTTGTCACAATGGAGCTTTACACTGACTATTGACTTCTCTGTCCATTTGAATAGAATAAAAATCAAGATAACAGAAACCTCACCCAAAAGGATTATCAAGTTAAACACCGGGTTTCCAAAAGCAGCCACAGCATTTGAGAGACAAAACAGAGTTTTGGTGCATTGTGTAGTAGACTGAGCGTGTGTGTGTGTGTACACACACGTACGTCGTGGGCAGAAGCATTCACTGGGGGAGGGGGTTATGACTTGATCTAAGATGAGAGAATGAGAGCTGTGTCCCAAGACTCCCCACACCTGAAGACAGCTCCCTCTTACGGTACAGTCTGTTGTTTGGCATGCATGATAGTGTCCAAGCATTCAAGAAGCTAAGGCAAGGAGATTGCTATATGAGTTCGAGACCTGCCTTGGCTACATAGCAAGCTCTTGTCACATGCAAACAGACAAATACACATAGAAAATGATGTCCGTGTCCTTCCAATCAGATGTTGGTATTACAATTACGTTCTTAAGTTTGGTTTGTTTGTTTATTGCAGTGTTTCTACTTTCCCCAGAGGTTAGAAGTGCCTGACTCTGCCAGCAGCTTTACTGATAGTGCCCCAATGCCTTTGCTCTACACTTGCTATCTACAAGTGTTACATCAAACAAGGATCCAACTCAGATGCCTGTCCTCTGCCCCCACCATTTCTACATCACATGAATTTGACTTTGAGCACAAATTTGGATAAGCTGCATTATGAGTTTTGTATGCTTTGGAGTCATTTAAATGTAGATATGTATATTTCCAAATGTGATTTCCCTGGAGGCTCGTGTGCTTGGATAATAATTAAACAAGGTTTATAAGCTTATTTAAAAAACAAGAAGCAGTTCCAACTGCAGCCAGGCTGCAAAAGGAATACTTGTGCAAAGAACTCCTTGGCTTATTTTTACTGAACATTTCTTTGACGTTAGGCAGATGAGTTCATTATTTCTTTTGATTTCTGCCTTTGGGCAAATGAATATGTTGTTGGGGCTTAATCCTAAGAATGTTTAAATTTTTGTCCTCTGACATCAGTCATTCATAGAAACCACCTGGGTTCCAAAATCCATATTTATGGCCTCTCTCTATTATGGTTTTGCATTATTCATCTACTAAATATTTGTTGAGAGCCTTTGTTCCTCCACTGCTCTTAGGGATAAGAATTAACAGTACTAGTTCCTAGCAATTAGAAATACTAATTTGATGATAAGCTCCGCTGCCAGTAGCCTCCTGATGCTCTCACTATTGTTAGCACTGTTTTACAGACATGAAAACTGACCCATAGACTTCTTCATTGGCTAGAGCTTCTGCCTGGGACAGAATGGGTGGAACGTTTTTGTTTAGCGTTGAGGACCAAGGCACTGACTGATTGCGTTCCCAGTGAACACTTCATTCTTGTTTTTGTACTTCTTGTTCTTCTCCTTGTTTCTTCACACAGGAAAGATAGAGAGAGAGTTCTTTGGGGAAACAAGAGAGGGAAAGACAGTGAAAACGGGTGATTGTAGGGGTGGGAGACGCCCAGGGGAAGCCTGGTACTTTCTAAATCCTCTTTCCTTCCAGAGACGTTCAGTGCTGATCTCATCACAGGGTGTGAAAACTCTGATATGGAGTGCGGCAGGCAGGGGAAGACCTAATGCAGGCTAAAGACAGAGGATGTAACTCTCTCACTCAAGCAGAAGAGAAGGAACTGGAACCCAGGTTCTACTCCAGATTCTGGGCTTTCTTATTACCGTGTTTGTAAATACTCAGTGACTGAGGAACTGAGCAAGTCCTAACTTCTCAAAGCAGAGGGAAACTTGACCAAAGAAATATAGCTCATGGGGAAAAAATTACTTGGAAAGGTGTGAAAACTTCTAGCCTGGGTAGTAGTGCCCCGCATTTCTTAGCCTCCTATTCATAATCAATTAGCAAAAATAATGCACCCAGCCCTGCAGCACAGTTTTGCTGTCATGAGAAAGACTCTTGCATGTGGTCCTAGAAAGCAAAGCATGTGACCTAATGGAGGAGCCTCTGATGGTGATGAATATTTGCAAAATGCTGACAGGAAAGAGCAAATTCTTGTGACATTTAAAAATCATTAAATGTTTACTGTCCACAAACTGTGTTCTCTTGGTCTATGTGAGAGGTTTGCAAGAAGGGTGCAAGAGTAGTTGTAATTACTAAGGACACAACATTAATTCTGTTTCAAATGTATAGGTTGCAACACAGTGTGGTCATTTGATCAGAACCTCTTGATATATCATTTACACACACTTCAAATAACAGATCACTCTGCTTTAGATCCTACAGGAAGAATCTTTATGAATAAAGAACCCTAAAATACACTTTTATTTACATAATTAGAAAACATTGCAGGACTAATTAGAAACATCGTAGGATTGTTATCCAAATGCTTTGCATAGTGTGTGGACTATGGTCAATCTACCTATGAGTTGTCAAGTTCACGTCATTCAAAACGATGGTGAAAAAGCAGAAGGGTGGGAAACAGTACTCCCTGAGGGCTGTCCTCATGCTAACCTTTCTGTTAAGGGATCTTCAGTTCCAATTGTTGTTTATGCTCAGAGGCAAACACAAAGGCCCAGCAAATTTGCAAAACTGAACCACAGTCAGGCTAGATTCCAGCACTGCCCTGTCTCTTTTCTCACCATTGTTAGTACAACTTCAAGGAAAGCCAGGGAAAGCTTTCCCTAGGAAACACTGACTGAACTGAGTAGGATGTCTCCAGGTGAAGAAGGACAGCCAGGGCCAGTTTCGGGCCAAGACAAAGAAGTGTGAGCATGTATGGAAGTCTGTGAGCTGAAAATAGCTAGGCAGGCCAGGAGCATCTAATTCTTGAGCCTCAGCTGTCCAGGCAGGAGACCCCAAAGGTTCACCCCTTCTGGACGTGCCAAACACCACACAACTATAGAAATTACGGTATTTCACAGTCCCTTCGACTGGAGAAAATGAGAATGGCATGATGAAGTCATTTTCCTGAGATGGACTCATAAATTCCAGCTAACTTTTCTCTCTGCGTCCTCATGGCTAACATTCCTGAAATGCTACTGGCATAGTCCATTTGCCCAAAGAGTGGAAAAGATACTAGGCTTCCTGTGTGGAGGGGCTGGCACACATGTGGACTGCATGAGTCTACCGTTCTGAGCCAAAGTCTAGTGGGGGAAAATGCATGACCAAGTTTGAACCTGTAACTTTTACCCACGCAAGACCCATGAGAACAAACAGGGCAGGTTTTTCTAGTACAGTGTCAAATCGTTAGCCTACAAAGATTTCTTCTGTCTTACAAACACACACACACACCCTAAGCAATGAAAAATGGATTTTGGGGACTTTTTTTGGCTTTTTTTTTTTAAAAAAATACATTCAAGAGATGTTTCTTTACATATGACTTATGAAACCTATTTCATCCTGTTCGCAAATCTGCTTTTTAAGAGACTAGAGGCAGAGAATATTCCAAGAAACTATAAATATCAGGAAAATCTTTGTGATAATTGTTTATTATAATATTAATTTTGTCAATTACTGTTCTTTTTTACTTTTTAAAAACTCTGCCTGCTATTATGAAATGTGTTGTGGTTTTTGGTTTATGGGGTTCCCTGGCAGCTTACTGTGGGTCCCCAGGGTCGAGACCATGTGGTCGGGTCTCCAGTGGTGGTGGCGGCAGCTCGTGGCAGTTAGCAGGAGAGCAAGAGAGAGACACGGATGCACCATGTAAAGCTGAACATTTATTAGGTGGGTTATGGAGGGGGAAGGGAAGAAGAGGGGAGAGAGAGAGAAAGGGAGGGAAAGAAGAAGGAGGGGGAGAATAGAAGAAGCACACCTGCTTCTTCAGAGAGTGGGGACAGAGAGAGTGAAATCTACAAACTGCAGGCAGGCTGCAGGTTGGCAAAACAGTGGGTGTGGCTTGCCCTTAAAGGGACAGAATCCATTACATTCCCGGCTCTTTTTCATAATAAAAAGCAGAGGAATTAAGCACCACAGGTTGAAGGAATGGGGTGGCGGATTCTCAAGACTGCTTCCAGCTTATTTGTGGGTGTTGTCTTTTGGGGGGGGAGGGGACCT
>JAQHUG010000343.1:1698493-1715425 GCA_028555095.1 Dicrostonyx torquatus | reverse complement strand
GTCTTTGAACTTACCTCCCTGTCTGCTTTACTTTGCATCCTGACTGCGCCCCTCCCATCTCCTCCAGGGACACTGAACTCTCTCACCGCTCCCTTCTTTGGAGACTGGATTCTATGGGCTCTGAAAATATTCCCTCTTTCTTCCTTTTTACATTTTCTCTATGTTCCACAGATGATTTAAGATGTGATTGCTTCTATTTTCTGGGCTGTCACTGGGCAACAATGAGGAACCTGAGATTGACAGTCTTCCTCCTTCAAGTGAACCTGCTGCTTGTCTGTCATTGTCAGGCGGTTGATCTGACTGCCTTTTTGAATTCCTACCCCTGACCTGCATTGTTTGCTACCCCAGAGCTCCCAGAGCAGAGGCTAACAAATAGCGTATGGTTGGTAAGTAGATGTTGAATAAAATAGTGAGGGAAAGAATCAGTTGTTGGTTGGCTGTCACAACCTCAGTTGTCTGTCCTGCTCCAATTGGTTCAGCACTGTTTATAAGACTTCTACATGGTCTGCTTTAGCTCATTACATGGAGATGGGGCCGCAGAATGACTCCCGGCAGGAAGTGATGTGGGATCTGGGCTTTCTGTGTCTATAATGATATTTCTTACCATGTTTGTTGACATGTTTTCTAGAGTTTTAGAAGATCAGGATTTTGTGCATAGAAAGGCATTTGAATATCAAAACTGTAATTTTCTGAGTTCCTTAAATTTACTTTGTAATTCTGATTTTACCTCTAAGACAAGTCATTTTAAATAGTTTTAAAAAACATACTTCTACTGGTTAAATTTTGAGATTAAAATTTAAGCCATTACTTAAATTCTTTAAATGTTTGAAAAACATTTATAATTTATCAAGCAACTCGGATGTTTGATAAGCCTGACTTTAGCAAGAAAATAGAGTACTTGTGAATTTAAAAACTCACCTCAAAAGATAAATTGCAGCCATAGTTGATGTTTTCAATGACTCTTCAATCATGAAGCTGAATTTAAAGGAAAAATTAAAATTA
Source organism: Dicrostonyx torquatus (assembly GCA_028555095.1). NCBI lineage: Eukaryota > Metazoa > Chordata > Mammalia > Rodentia > Cricetidae > Dicrostonyx > Dicrostonyx torquatus. The sequence continues at coordinate 1,714,423 of JAQHUG010000343.1, read as the reverse complement.
ATAATGTAGCTTATGTGAAACTTTATCAACATCTCTGATGTTAGGTTTTCTTTCTTTCTTTCTTTGCTCCTTCCTTCCTTCCTTCCTTCCTTCCTTCCCTCCTTCCTTCCTTTCTTTCTTTCTGTTTTGTTTTTCCAGACAGGGTTCATCTGTGTAACATTTCTGGCTCACATGGAACTCATTCTATCGACCAGTATAACCTCGAATTTACAGAGATTCTCCTGCCTGTGCCTCACAAGTGCTGGGATTAAAGGCGTGTGCCACCGCCACCTGACTAAGGCTAGTTTTTCTTAAGCATTACTAACACCTTTTCAAATTAATTTATATTTAAATTTTTATACAATATATTTTGATCATATAACCCCCTCCCCACACACATACACAAGGAAACACAAAGTGTGCTTTCTGTTTCTAAGCTTATTAAGCAGGATTACAGTGTAGGTCCAACTGACTCAAGATCTTTGTGCTTACTGCTAAGCCTTCTTGTGACTGTAAAATAATTTCCTAAAACCCCCAGGGAGGTTGCAGTTAATGTAATGAAACACTGAGTTGTTTTTTTTTTTTTTTCGAGACAGGGTTTCTCTGTGGCTTTGGAGTCTGCGCTGGAACTAGCTCTGTAGACCAGGCTGGTTTCGAACTCACAGAGATCCACCTGCCTCTGCCTCCCGAGTGCTGGGATTAAAGGCGTGCACCACCACTGCCCGGCGAATAGTTATTTTTCTTATCATGAGTTGAAGACCAAGACATAGGTCAGAAGATTACGAATTTCCAAGATGACTGTAGTCAAGGCACAGGCAGATGTGCTGAACAGGGCTCCATGCTCGTTTCATTTGGACTTATGTACCTGCCCTTCTGTTGAAGCTCATGTGGCAGGCTCTGCCCACTGGCTGTTTTAAAGCCCAAGGCACTGCTACTCAACTGTTGTAACATCCTACTGTGGGTTTTTATTTATTCACTTTTTTTAAACAGATAAATTATGCACCCCAGTTAGATTGTCACAAATCATTTTAGACTCTTCCTTTCCTTCTCACTTGTCTTCATTGATTATTGTAATTATAGACTGAAACTTTAAATTTCAATTAGAAAAGATGTAATGTGTATGTTCAAATTGTCAAGTCATTCTAAAGTCTCTAGAGGAGGCTGCTTCACTGATGGCTGAATGACAGCTCTCAATCTTTCTCTCTTTCTCTCCTCCTTCTTTATCTCCCTCCCTCTTTCTTATTCCTCCTGCCATCTTTCCCTCCCTTTCCTTCTCCCTCTTTCTCTCTCTATTTCTAATTCCAGTTTGGTTCCTGCCCAGCCTTTTAGCTTAATTCTTAGTGTTTTGTTTTGTTTTTTTTTTTTCCTCCCAAAGTATAGCAACAAAGCTCCATGCAGCTCGAGGATCACATGACACTGACAGCTATCAGGCTTGAGTTGTGTATTCAGCTCTGGACCAATCACTAAGGCCTAGGAACTGAGGTATTCTGAAGCATGAGTAGGTACTGTTTCAATGAGGGAGGCAGGGCTCCTTGACTGACAGATTCAAGAGAATCTGGATGCAGAGATGGGGAGGGGCAGCTCTTCACAATAACGGATGCCAGGCAGATAAGAGTGGCAGATGCCCTCTACAGTGCAGAAGGAATTCAGACAGATTTACGAGATTCATGTGCATCAAGACTTTTGCTGTGTTTGCTGCCAGCTCGGAACCTTGTCTGTCCCGAATGGAAAAGCAAGCATCTGATTAACCCATTCCCTTCTCCTTGGCACAGCACTACTTCATTTCTGTGTGGCTCAGTTCTAAATCCTCCTTCTACTTTTCCTGGAACCGCTAATACCTTGCAATCTTTATCCAAGTCACACAAGGCCTCCTGCATTTGTTTTTAATGTCGAATCATCACTGAGTTTTCCCAGAATCTTGTCCTCTTTCCTATAGAAGCACATTTTCGAGGACCACTCCTGTTTCTCAGTTGGTCACACTCTTGGGGAATTAAACTACCAAAAAGATGTTCTTTTAGGCCTATCCAAACTATTACAATATATTGGCCCCCAGTGTATAATGTATAGTCAGCTGCTTTGAAAATGAATCCTCATGAGATTTCTCCTCAAGAGGCCTTTGGCCAGATGGTAAAGAGCTGTCTTCAGTATCCTGATCTCCTGGGATGATGAAGATGATAACGTTGGTGGTGATGATGATGATAGCAAACTTACTGTTTTTTACCTAATAAACTGGTACTGGTGGTAACCTAGGTATTTAGGTACAATAGTGTGCTAAAAGGTACACATCAAATCCCATATTTACATAGAGCAAACCAGCTTCCATTAAAGCGGTGGTTCTCGTCCTTCCTAACGCTGTGCCCTTCTATGTTGTGCTGACCCACAACCATAATATTATTTTCGTTGCTACCTCATAACTATAATTTTGCTACTCTTATGAATTGTAATATAAATTTCTGCATTTCCCGACTGTCTTAGGTGACCCCTGTGAAAGGATCATTCGAGCCCTAAAAGGGTCACTACTCACTGGTTGAGAACCACCACACCAGCAATTTATCTAAGGTCACATGTGACGTCAGTCCATCCCCAGATGTCCTGGTTAGTATGCCTGTTATTAGAAACATGGAACTAACACCTTCATTTCCCTAGTCTTTTCCCTTCTTTATTGTATCGATTTTGTTTTGCTCTCCAGCCTGCTGCAAGCATGTTAACCCCTTAATAGACCTAAACATTCATTGATGAAATAAACAGCTTTGAGACAAGGTTATAGAACAATATTTAAACTTATGTTCCCATGGTGATGGCCATTAAATGCCTTCAAAAGTCTCTATAAGAAAAGGAAGCTGTTGGTCTTCCCAGCTCAAATATAAGAACACCAGGCATAAAGTAGGCATGGTGGTGCATGCCTGTAGTCAATGCCAGTGCTCAGGAGGATGAGGTAGGGAAATTTTAAGTTCAAGACCTGAATGCGTGTTCTATGGGAACCAGGCTTTTTTCTGTTTACTACTACATACCAGCATTTAATGACTCTTAATACTACTGAGTAAAAGTCAATAAAGACTTTCATTGGTTCATTTATTCAAGAGACATTGACTACAGAAAATGAACTAAACCTACCCTTCATATGAGCACCTCAAAAAGGACAAACATATCAAGCACAATAAATAAACATCATAATGAGGTATACATTATCAGGATAATATAAATGCCAGTAAAAACTCTTGTTTGATACAAGAAAAGATCTGAAATCCAGGGCTAACCAGGAAATGACGGGTAAGGAACTTTAGAGACAAACTGTATGCCTTCACCTAGGTTAGCACGCTGCCTTCTGTTTCCTGGGACTGACTCTACAAGGCAAACTACACCATCGTAAGAACTTAGACCAGCTCGTGAGTTATATGTAGCTGATTTGCACATTTTGGAGTAAATTCTATTAGTATGCAAGCATGAATATTGGAATAATTCATTTAGATTGTCTGCATTATTTTAAAAGTGATGCAGCAAAAAGTCTTGATAGATGGGAAAATAACATTGCTTTTTCTGGATATCCAACAGTATCCCACCTAGAATGTGGTACTTTTCAAGAAAAAAAAAATCATGGATAGGAAATATTTTCTAAACTCTCAGGGAACTCATGAGTAAAGGAAAATATGCCTGCCATTTGCTGTGCCCGTTGGAAAGAAAATCTCTTTTCAGTGATATTAAAATAAAAAATCCTGTGTCTAACAAGGCTCAAGTGAGGTGGAGTCAGTGCTGTGTAGAACATGCCATCAAGATGAAAGGCAGAGCTAGTCTTGACTAACAGTCAGCAATCCTATCAGGGAGACCACCTCTGAGCGTTGCTGCCAGCTGAATGTGGCTACAAGTCCCAGTTTATGCACTGTTTAAGCACTGCAAAAGTTCTTTTTCCAATGACGTATTTCTTATTGATGTTTTTATGACAGAAAATGACCAATCTTTATCATACTTGGAAATGACCTATTCTTTTAAAGTATCTTTGCATGAGAGCATTCATCTTCATTTTAACCTTCAAAAATGGCTTGCACTTTTAAAAACTACCTACACTGACTAACAGATGGTTAAAGTTTGGAGTCAAGGAGAAGCCCTTGCATTGCAGCTGTAAACATATCCATCATTGAGAACACAGATCAACCAGACCAAAGCTCCATGCCACAAGCACAACTGACATTTACTTTTGTAAATAAAGTTTCTTTGACACACCATCAAAACAGCTCATTGGATGTACTGCAGTATTGAACTTAAGAGCTAAAGGAGAGGCAGCCAAGCCTGGGTAGCTTAAAGTTACTTTGTAGCCACCAGGGCAATAGTGGCACCAATGTTATGGAAGTAACTGCATTTTCATTTTCCAGCTTCCCAGATCTGAATAATCACACAAAACTATATTGATTGTAACACTGTTTGGCTAATGACTTTGGCATATTCCTAGGTAGCTCTTACATCTTAAATTATCCCATATCTATTAATATGTGTATCGCCACAAGGCTGTGGGTTATGGGTAATGTTCTGGCAGCTTTCTCCTTCAGCAGCTACATGGTATCTGCCTGACTTTGCCTTTTCTCCTCCTCTTTCTCTGCTTGCATTTCCTGCCTTATTATTTTCTGCCCTGCCATAGGCCAAAGTAGCTTCTTTATTAACCAATGGCAATAAAACATATTCACAGCATACAGAGTCTCCTCTGTATGAATGACATATTAAGTAACCAATTTCTTTTTCTTTTTCTTTTTTTTTATTAAATTAAGATGAGTTCCATGAAATGGAGCCCATATCTGATGCAGTTAAGAGACCAAGACCTTGAGACTAAATAGGTAATGAGCCTTGTGGGAAAATTGTTTACTCCTAGTCTTCTAAATGAACATAACAATGAAACAACTCCTAACAATATTGCTATACCCACAGAACATTGTATTGCTAAACCCTCATCAAAGGAGCTTCTTCTTGTAGTAGATGGTAATCAATTAATACAGAGATCCACAGCTGTACCATTTGCAGAGAGTGAGAGACTTAGTCCTAAGTGGTGAGATAGAGACTGCTCCTCTCTAACCTCAGGGATCTGTTTGGGAGAAGAAGCAGAAAGAGTGTAAGAGCCAGATTTTTTTTAAAAAATCCCAATTTAGAAAGGGGAAGTGGGCACAAAGTCCCATCCCACATTATTTGTAATTGATAACTGCCAAGACAAGGTAAAGCAGTTCCCTTTAATGGAGCAACACTGGTTATATTGACCACACTCCAGGGCAGCACCCCCATGCTCAGGAGCTGTTAGCCAACACAAATGGACTTGCTTTGTTTTTTATAATGTGTGTGTCTATGTATGTGTGTGCTTGAATGCTCATATGATTTTTGTTTTATTTAGTTTTGACTTAATTTTAAAAGAGAGAAAGAGCACAAAGTTGGGTGTGGGGAGGAAGGATTATGAATATAATCAAAATTTATGAATTTTTTTTAAAATCAAGATTACTGTGTTATTCCTTTAACAAAAATGAAACTTGCCAACTTATATCTAGTCGAAGGAAATCACTTTTCAAAAGTTTGTGTGTATGTTTACTCTTAAGCTAGAGCATTCTTCTAGAAGGTCCGAATAAAATTGCTCCAAAGTGGAGATGTGTGATTGCACATTACACTGATGGTGGCCATTTACTCCATAGGTTACTTTCTGTTAGTTTAAAATACTATTCTGTAAAGCATAAACATGGACCAGTTGAGACAGCACTATATGAGCCAATGGCCAGTGAAATGAAGGAGGGGCTAAAGCCAGCGGGCATCTCTCCACCACACACATCTCACAGCTGTGGTGCCATGAGGCAGATGGCTTGGAATGGCATGGTTAGGCTATGCCAAACAAAAACAAAAGCATGGGGAACATTTCCTGGTGGAAACTGGTTTTCTTACAATTCTGAAATATTTTCCCTTTTATGTTATAGCCTCCTTTCCCCTTGCTCAAAGTAACATAGCCCTCTCTGTGCCAAAAACATCTCTCTTTTTTTATGATTTGGTTTCTGCACAAGTGAAAATAAATTCACTTTCCTGGTTCACTCAGATTATCTTTTAAATGAAAACTGAAACCTGTGGTAAAATAAGTAGAAATAAACTAAAATTGACAGTTGAAATTATTTCTTTTTAAATTGTGCTTCATTGGCGGCAGAAGCGTCATTAAACACAGCGGGTTCCTTTGTTCCTTTGTTCATTTTTGCTTGTTGTTGCTAGGGAGCACATCTAGGATCCTTCCCGCTTTACCCAGAACTCTGTCCTCAGCCCTTTCCGCCCTTTCTGTGCTTTCCTTTGAGATGGCTCACAGTGCTGCCCAGGACGGCTTTCAGCTCACTCTGTGGCCCGAGCATGGCCTGCGCTTGCAGCCCCAGAGCAGCTATAATATAGAGTGGCACTCAGGCCTGGCTCACTAACATGGGGCTTTCAAGGCACCGTTTTCAGCCTGGACTGTCACGTGTTTTCTCATCATGGAGAATATCACACTTACTGGGCCATTTAGTATCCCTGTGGCCTAGTACAGGACTTGCCATGTTTTGGGATTGGGGACGACGGACAGAGGACTGACAGCACTGTAAATGGTGGTGTGGCCACTGTCATCAAACCCTGGCTGACTGAAGGCCCAGATAAGGAAGTGAAAGCAAAACCTTACTTTTAAAAAGGCACCCTGAGAAAGAGGCTTGCAGGGTGCGAACTAAGCCTAGGTGTGGCTTCTGTAATTCAAAAGGGCTCCTGGGCTGCTGTTCTGTCCCCGCCCCACATAGCAGTGATGGCACCAGAGGAGGTGAGAAAATTCATGCTGTGCATGCAGAAACAACTTCCCATAAGTCAGATACTCCAATGTCAGAGTGGAAAGTGCTTGTCTTGTAAGGATGAGGACCTAAGTTTAGATCTCTAGCATCTGTGGTAAAAGTTGACTGTGGGGGCTGAGACAGGAGGATCCCTGGAACTCAGCAATTGACTAGCTTCAGGTTCTGTGATATTCTCTGTCTCAAAAAATACGGTAAAGAGTGATCAAGGAAGAAGACATCTACAGTTGACCTCTGACCCACAGTCACACACACAAACACACACACACAAACACACACACACACAGGACTTGAGCTTGAGCCTCAGGATCTATTTTAAAATCACAAGAGATGTGGTCTCTGTGGCCTTAGTAAAAGGAAGTTAACAACCGATGGGCCCCTGAGATGTAGGTGGTACAACCAGGGAGCTCCAGGCCAGCAAGAGATCCTGCTTCAATAGACAAGGCTCCTGAGGAATGACTGCCTAGGTAAAAGTATGGCCTTCGCAAACACAGTGCACCCACTACACACACACACACACACACACACACACACACACACACACACACACAAATAGAGCATGGCTAAAAACAGAACAAATCCAGTTAAAGATTAATATTGGTAGGAAAGCAAATCTCAATGAGAATCTCACATCTCTTATCTTCAAGAGATAATAGTCCACACTGGGCTGTTAAAATTTTCAAGAAAGATTTTACATATTAGTTACTTGTCCCATAACTTTGAACACTACTAGGAAGCAGCCACATAAGAGGGAAAGGATTTTGCCTCCTGCTATCAGAAGGTTCAGCACATGGTTTCATGGCCCGTGTGCTCAGGCCAGGTATCACTACAGAACAAAAAACAAAAGTCTCAGAAACCATGGGCCTTCCCTCCTTTAAGGTCATTTTCTCAGGTATTTTGTTGCAGTGACAGAATTGGCAAATCAAGGTCTCTTAGTATCTCTCTCTGTTCTCTCTTCTGCTAGCCAGTCTACCAAAAACAAATACCTTGTAGCAACTAAGAATATTTGGTAAAACACTGTACAAATAAATCCACTGAGGAAGGCAAAGAACCACAGTATTTTTAGAACTCCCTTGAAATTTATTAATCCACTGTTAAACAAGAAACAGTGTACATCAGGCACTGCCTAGGGCTCATGAAGCTATAGTGAACAGAACCGTGTGGTTCTGTGCAGTGGCTAGGAGAGTATTGGGGACCGTCGCCCCAACATAGAAACTGGTGCTTTGCCCTACGTGTGTTCTCAGAGGCACGTGGAAGAAACAGGCTTTCACACCATCATTGTTGAAAGGCAGCTCAGGACTTTTTTCTCCTTTACAACATTACCTTGTGTTTATTTCTTCTCCTCCCAAGCTCCAAATGCCCTCTCAAAATGCTCCTCCACCCTCAGGAATTCTCTATTCACATTCCTTTTCCAGGGACACCACACCTCTCATCCACACACCTGCATATCTCACTAGCTTTGGAGCCAGCAACTCCTTCCTGGGCAATCTACAAGTCAAAAGAAGGCCGGAGCCAAGCCTTTCACCTTTTGTCTTTCTAAATTGCTAGCTTTCCAGCTACCAAGCTGTATTCAAGCCATGGCCGTCGCCAGGCTGGCTGATACTAGAGCCCACAGGAGAGGTATTAGATATACAAATTATTATTTCTTACAGTGTAAGCTTTTCCTTGAAACATAAAATGGCTGCAGAAATTCCATGAGTAATAGCTCCATTCAGCTTCATAAAATGAACAGATACGTGGAATTCTTACCCAGTTTTAATAATCAGAACCACAGGTACCCCTTTTATGGAATGACCCCATTCCAGCCAGGGTGAAGAGTACCTGTACTTATAAACTCGTGTAATATTTTGCATGTCTTTAGTTTTATATATAAAAAACATAGTATGTTTTTCTACAATTGACTCTTCATTCAACATTGTATGTGAGTTACTATGTTTTGTATGTCGTGATCATGCTATTCTTGTATGCTATCTCAATGTATGTAATTTACTGTAATTACCCAGTGATTTCTGTATATGTTTTATAATGGCTATCTTGGATGTTTGTGGTAAGGGGGAGCATATTGCAGTGAATGCTGCAGTTAACATCCACAGCCGTCATTGGCTGGATGAAGAAGTGCTGGTGCTGTTCTCCTGGGAAGCACTGAGTTGTAGGCATGGGTATACTCAGTTTTCCTGGATGAATCGGGTTTTATAGTGTGGGAGTTCTGGTTACCCCACTTTCTCTTGTTATTCCCACTGGAAAGGCATAGTGAGGTTTCTTCATTACAATTTTTAACCTATATTTCCCCAAAGACTAAGGCAATCAGACATCTTTTCATGTGATTATTTTCTGTTTCGGTGTGTTCTCTTGTGGAGTGTCTATTCTTACATTTGCTCATTTTTGTGTTGAGGTCTCCTTTTTTTTAAAAAAAAAATTATTGATTTGAAGGCATTCTTTATATATTCAAGATAAAGACCCTTTACCAGATATATGCACTCACAATCTCTTCTCCCAGCCTGTATCTTAACCTTGCTACTGTTAATGGCTTTGAAGAACTGAAGTCAATGAACTCCAACTGATCAATATATTGTCCCTTTAAGAATTTTGTTTTCTGTGTCTTAGGTAGTGTAGGAGGGTCCTTCTTTATTTCTGTTGCTTTCATTGGTTGAATAAAGAAACTGCCTTGGCCTTTTGATAGGGCAGCCCTTAGGTGAGCAGAGTAGACAGAATAGAAGGCTGGGAGAGAGAAGGCACTGGGGCAGATGCCATGTTTCTCCAGCCCAACATGGGCTTGAGTTAGAATCTTCCAGGTAAGCCACGACCTCGTGGTGATGCACAGATTACTAGATATGGGTTAAAAAGATATGTGAGAGTTAGCCAAGAAGCGGCTAAAATCAATGGGCCAGGAAGTATTTAAATGAACACTGTTTTGTGTAATTATTCCGGGTATAAGTTAGCCAGGACTAAAAGCAGGCCCGCAGCTGGGAGCCGGGTGCTGGAAAAATGGTGCCGCTCCTTGGCGGAGACACAGCTGCCCCTCTTACTACACTTAGGAAATCTTTGCTAGGGGCAGTTCTCCTACAGACAGATAATTCAAAGTTGGAAAATTGTTAATTACTATTTTCCCTATATTTGGTTTAGTTGAAGGGCACCTCAGGAAGCCAACAGAAAGGGGATCTGCTTGTGCTTGGGCCTTCTTTGTGAAGATGTGCTGTGTTGAAGAACATTGAAAAGAATCCAGGACTCTCTGTAACTTGCAATTCCACAAACCTGCAAAAAAGGCAGAAAATATTAGGAGACAAAGAAAAATACAAGTTTGATACAATGTTGAAGGATTCTACAAACTGGAAATGAAAGATAGGGCATTGTCAACTAAAGGAGGAAAGGGAGCTTGTCACAATACACTGAACTCCCACCTTCTTCTCCCTGCATCTTTACCCAAGATCAGCTCTACAAATCTACCTCAGACTGGGGGGAGGTACATAGAACAATAGGTAGCAGTGTGAAGAATTCCTACAACATCCTAATAAAAATGTGACACCTGTGTATGTCACATGACATTGTTGTTATTTTAATGTTTAATTAAGAGTCAAGCAGAAGGTAAGACTTTACCCTTAGGCCTCAATTCCTCACTGGAGACATCTTAACAGACATCTCTTTTAGTTAGAAGACCTATACAGAACCTCAAAGAGATCTGGAGAGTAAAGAGGAATGGCCTTGAAGATGAAGGGGAGCACACGAGAAGATGGTCAGCTTCAAGGAGCTAAGGAAGGAAGGTTCAAGGCAATAGTCGAGGCAGTGAAGCTCTCATGCCAGCAACCAAAGGCACTGAATTCTGCCAAGAACTTGCATGGGCTTGGAAACATCATTGTAGGACCTACAGAAGATTTTTATCTTGTGAACGGAAAACTAAGGGATCATGTTGGATGACTTCTTCTTCTTCTTCTTCTTCTTCTTCTTCTTCTTCTTCTTCTTCTTCTTCTTCTTCTTCTTCTTCTTCTTCTTCGTCTTCTTCTTCTCTTCCTCCTCCTCCTCTTCCTTCTCCTCCTCCTTTTCATTCTTCTCCTTCTCCCTTTTCCTCTCCCTCCCCCCTTCCCCTTCCTCCTCTTCTTTGTCCTCCTTTTCTTCTTCTTCCTTTCATTTTTTGTTTTTCAAGACAGGGGTTCTCTGTGTAGCTAGCCCTGGCTGTCCTGGAACTCACTCCATAGACTAGGATGGCTCAAACTAAGAGATCTGCCTGCTTCTGTCTCCCAATTAAAGGCATATGCCACCACTCCCAGCCCATGTTGGACTTCTAACCGATAGGGCTTTGAACTAGTAAACAGATGGCAGAAGCTGCTGAATACATGCTCTGTTACACGGTGACGCATAGAAATAAAACTCATGGTGAAACCTGACTGGAAAAGCTGTCTTGTAGTAGGATGACAAATGTGAAGGACATGGACAAGAAGTGTGCTGCTAAACTAAGTCTAAAGGAATTTCCTGAGACTTGTGGCAGTGTGAATTAGAAAGCAGTGGTGACACCACATGACCCTGTGAGTGCAGGGAGGACGGATGCAGGATGTGTCTGTGGCCCGATGGGTTGGCTTCAGTCACAATCTGATCACACTGTCCATTTTCTTCTTGTTCTTTTGGAGACAGTCTCTCACTGTGTAGCTCTAGATGACCTGAACTGGAACTCACTTTGTTGACCAGGTTGGGCTTGAACTCACACAGATCTCTCTGCCTCGACTTCTGAGTGCTGGCATTAAAGAGGCATGATTCGATGCGTGACCTGTTTTGACTGTTTTGAGCTGGGATTTGTACATGCAATCCTTGTTGGCCTGGGTCTCACTGTGTAGACAGGTGAACACTCAGCATGATCCTTTTGCTCCTGCCTCGGGGGTCAGGATGATGGGTCATCACACTTTTGTGCTAACAAATGTTCTAGAATAATTATCAGTAGTTCCTACCTTGTGTTAATCCCAGAAATTCCATCATCATTATCCTTATGTCTAAACATTTTAAAACTGAAACAGTACTTGCTGTTCTTACTCCTGGGTCTGACCCAGGCTGTGTAAACAGCTATGTGTTCAGAAAGAAATGCTGTGCCACTGGTTAATTGCACCATGGGATCAAGGCTGGTGTTCTCTCCTTCTCTCCAGCTTACTTTGCATCTGACAATCCTGTGTGGTGGAGGAAGTCTTATTCCAAAAGAGCCAAGCGATGAGTGAGAAAAGAGGCCTGGTGGAGAAAGAAGGTGGGGCTATGTCTCCTGCCAGCTGTCTTCCAGCTGACGGCATTCCTGAGGGTTGTAGGAGAGCAGGGACCTTAGAAAATCTGAGTGATCATCCCTTTGGGAGGGAAAATATGCACAAATAATGATATGAAACTCCCCTTTAAAGTAGGGTCAGGAGAAAATGAATGCTGCCTAGATGGAAGTCAGCACCCGAGATAACCTCTGCTAATAGAGGATGTGATGGCTGAGAAGATAAACAGGAGGGAGTGGAGGACAGCTGTAAGGAAAACAACCAACGGGAAACTGGGAGGGCAACGATGCAGGATCACAGGAGTTAGCTGCAACTTGGGGACCAGCCAGGGAAAATGATGGGGGAGGAGAGAGGAGCTTGAAAAATCACAACCAAACCCAAACAGTGTAATGGCTGGGGTGGGGGAGGGGCAGCACTCGCTAGAAAATTGTCCCGTGCTTGAAGGGGCTGTACCATAAATAATATCCTCATTCAATGCTGGGAAATATTCCTCAGGATTTTTGCTCAAGGCAAGGAGCAAGAAATGGTCTCTCAGAATAGAGAAGGGCCCCAAACAGGAGAAGAAAGTTGCCCAGAGCCAGTCCTCTCATTCTTTCTATGCTTTGGGGTCGAAACTGTAGCTTTTCACATCCCTTCCCATTTTCTCTGTTTCTTTGTTTCTTTGTTTTTCTCTTTCTTCCTCCTCCTCCTCCTCCTCCTCCTCTTCCTCCTCCTCTCTCTGTCTCTCTCTGTGTCTCTGTCTCTGTCTCTCTCTCTGTGTGTGTGTGTGTGTGTGTGTGTGTGTGTGTGTGTGTGTGTGTGTGTAAGCCAGACCTCAAATGTGTTCTACCTTGTTTGTTGAGACAGGGTCAACTCCTTGGCGTGGAGCTCTTGGACTGGGCGAGGCTGGCAACCAGCAAGCCTCCATGATCTCCCTGTCTCTAGTTTCCCAGCACTGGGGTTACCACCATCTGCTTTTGTATGTGCAGTCTGGCAAGTGGACTTGGGGTCTCATTCTGGGGCTATCTTTCTAGCTCTTAGCTCTTTTCTTTCTCTTTCAATTAAAAATAGGGTTTTTTTTTATAGACTATAATCTGATTATGGTCCCCCCAATGCCTCCCAGATCCTTACAACCTTCCCACCCACCCAAATCCTCACCCTTTCTTTTCCTATCCCATCAGAATACACACTAATAATAAAATAAGATAAAATCAAAACAAACACACTATAATAGGACAAAACAAACAGAAAAAAAATAGAGCCAAAAGAAAAAAAACCTCAAGAAACACATGCAGACATTGAGACACACACATTTTACACACAGAAAATCCAAAAAACCAAAATCAGAAACCATAATATATAAGCAACAATTCTGTAAGGTTGAAAAACAAGTGCCCAGACAAAGCTCTGTGAGAAAAAATTCTCCAGAAACCCTGTTTTGTGTTAGCTGTTTACGACTGGGCATGGGTCCTGCCCGCAAGTGTTGTTTGTCTACTCAGTGAGACTTTGCTGGAGAAAACTAATTTTTTATTTTGTGAGCAAGTTATCAATTGGAGATAGCTTCTGGGTGGAGATGGGATCTAGCTCCTACTTCTGGTATTTCTTACTCTTTGTTTTAATTGCCTTGAGAAAAAGACATTGGAAATAAGATAATAGGAAACAAAAGTCTTAAGATACATTATGTATATTATGTATATTGCTTGTTAGGAGGAGCATACCACTGTGGACTCTATTTTCTGTGTGGAAAGTTGGTTTAGAGGTTGAAGAGTAGCATAGAATTTTGAGAATCTTGTTCTTCTGGCAAGATATAAATATACTCTGGAGTTGAGTTTTATCCTTATATGAGATTCACAGTATCTTTTAATTTTTAAAATTTATTTATAGACATAACCCTTTTATGCTACGCAGGCTGGCCTCCAGCTCTTGGGCTCAAACGCTCCCACTCAGCTTTCAAGGTAGCTGCTCTCTGCGGGTGTGCAGGCTGCTCAGCGTCAGTTACAGCACTGTTAACTGCTGTTGCTGTTTTGTTTTTCAAAACAAGTTGTCATGTAGCCCAGGCTGGCCTCAAACCTACCACATGGCGGAGGCTGAACTGGTGAGCCTTCTGCCTCCACCTCCTTGGTGCTGGATTGTAACAGAGTATGGACCACTGCTCCTGGCTCGCTACATAGCTTTTAAAGGCACCAAATCTCCTTAGGTCTCAAAATACCTGTTTTCAAATCTGTTCAGCACCCGCTACCATTATTTGCTTGCACAATGGAACTGTGAAGGAATCTGTCATCTCCACTACACTTGGTGGTTTTAAAGTCACTTCAGATCCAAGAACCATAATTTCTCAAGCATTTTTGCAAGCTAAGCAAGCAATGCCCTAGAGATTTTGTAGCCAAGAAACCTGAAATGCAGAGAATTTAATGTGTGGAGCCAGTGCTTAGCAGCAAATCAGAAAAAAAAAATCTGGAATTTAAGGAAAATATCTTGAATTGGCTTTAAACTTCCTGTGTTGGGAAGAGTTATAAACATAACATGAGTAAAACTCAAATTAGAGTTGAGGAAGTATTTAATGGAGTTTATAAATTTGATATTTAAAAGCCAGTATTTCATAGATAATGCCACGTGAGAGTGGTGATAAAGAACAATGTGGGTTTTTGTTTTAACAATTTGCTTCTTGATTAAAATGTATCTAAAAGCAAATTTTTAGTTTTACTGTAAGAATAATAAGAAGGAATGAGAGGAAGGCCAACTAACCTGCTACTATTTACTCTTGGAAAGAATGAGGAGCCTCAGAGACAGAGCGAGTAGTTCCCAGGAGAATTTTATGTGTGTTATGACTGGAAAGTGGCTTTGTGCTGAAATCACATGTGCGCAGCTCAAATTTCTGGGTCTTAACAACATGTAAGATAAATTTTCAAGGACAGTAGGAATCCTGTTCCGTCCAGAAACTGATAGAGAACGTAGGCACTGTGCTGTGACAAATGAGAAGGCCAACAGGGACATGAGCACTGACCAGAAACCGGGAGTCTGCCCTAATATTTCCTCCAGCAGTGGGTCAGACCCACAGATGTGAGAGCCATCACCTGCCGACCCTCAGCTGTCTCTAGCACTTTCCAGACTGCAGGCATACACTTCTTCACCCCTGCAATCTACAGTTTCCAGAACGAGACTGTTTTGGTCTTACGAAAAAAATGGATTTAAGATCAGATGGCTTCCAATTATGACTTCCTGGCTAAGTGGCTTCCCGTGAGTCACTTGATCTCTTTGGGTCTTGCTCGCCTTCTGTAAGAAGAAAGATAACACTAATATCTCACATGACTGTCACTTGGTTCACTGAGATACTGGATCTTGCAGAAACGCTTTGTAGATTCCAAAGTTCAGTAGATACAGTGGATACTATTAATATGTAATTCCATTATCAATCAATATTAGGCACACTGACACTTCCTGGCGCAACTACCTTTTGCCCCGGAATCTAACTCAAAACTGAAAAACTTATCTTGCTACAGTGACCACTTCATGGCCATGTGACCTGTGCATTCTTGTAGTCTCTGCAGTCAGTTCAATGCTCTGCTCTCAGCTGGACTCTTTTAGTTACGTTTGAACATAGGTTCTTCAAATTAATTGTTTTCTAACTTACAACTCAGTGTTGATTTATTTTCTTTAGAATTTGCTTTATTCCTCCCCATGTTTATGCACTTAGTGAATATACATTTTTATTAAAAACTACATGCATGTACATATTATCTAGATGAAGTAAGATGTGAAATACTGAGTGAATGATTAGAATCATTGTCTCCTCTAGACCAGCCAGAGTCTGGGTTTCTGGAAGAAATAGTATTTAGATCCCCAATACAAGAACTTAGCACATTGTAGGTGGTTACTAGCAGTGTGAACAGTAGCATTCATCAATCAGTCCATGCTGAGAGGGGCACATTGTG
>JAQHUG010000343.1:1678946-1691266 GCA_028555095.1 Dicrostonyx torquatus | reverse complement strand
CTCAGACCCATGAGAGTGGCATGCCTTCCTCTAGCATGAAGCTCAGAGGGATGCCAAAGTGCTCCTTTGGTCTGAGTGCAAATGTCAGTAGTATGTACAAAAGCTAGCAACTGCAGATTCCTCCTCACGGATAATTGTGACCTGGGATCGTTTGCCTCCAGAGACCTCTTAGCAAGACTACCTGAGTCCTCCCCACTAGTGTGCATGTAATAAAATGCTCAAGTTCTGGTTTGTTGTGTAGTGAGCACAGGCCACCAGATTCGGGCTTTTATTCATGTGTCTGTGTGTCTGTCCCTTTTTTACTTTCTTGTCATCCCAGTCAGGTTTCTAGGGCCAAGTCATGCAGGTCACCATGTACAGGTCTTGTTCCTGGTGGGAGAGAGTGAATTAAAATCTTTTCATGCATTTGCTAACCACATCTCTACATAGAAAGGCAGAGCCATCAGTTAGAATCTGAGACTTTGCTTAGTGTATAGCCTGCTTGGGTGTATTACTTTCATTGGTTAATAAAGAAGCTGCCCTGGCCTGTAAGATAGGACACAGCCCTTAGGTGGGCAGAGTAGACAGAACGGAAGTTCTGGAAAGAAAGGAAGTGGGAGAGATGCCATGACGCCCCCTCCGGAAATGGATGCAGGTTAGACTTTTCCGGTAAGTCACCACCTCGTGGTGACACACAGACTTTTATAATGTTTAGATATGAGAGCTAGCCAAGAAAAGGCTAGTGATAATGGGCCAGGCAGAATTTAAATGAATCCAGTTTGTGTGTGATTTGTGTATTCTGGGTATAGCCATGTGGACATGCGGCCATGTGGCCGGGAGCCAGGCGGGACACAGCCCGCTGCTCCCGCCATTTACAACACTTGGGGCCAGGAGAGAGACCCAGCCTCCAGGAGGACAGTTCTGGAGCCAAGAGCTTTTGAACAAAAGGGCAGTTGAGCTGCAAAGTTCTGTGGAGTTTGCCTGCAGAGACAAGACAGGGCTTACATGGGTGTCTGGGTTTATACTGGGAAGAAAGCAGTCTGCCAAAAGGAACCATAAATAACTTGGCCTGGAAAAGAGGTTTTTTCTTTCTTTGTTTGATTGTTTTTAGTAAAAGATGTTGATGTATAGATAAATGGACAGAGAGAGAGAGAGAGAAAGAGAGAGAGAGAGAAATAATAGCTAGATAATGGAGACCAATATAGAAAACCACACGATTCCTGGTTGAATGGTGTCTTAGTCAGGGTTAGCACTGCTGGGTTGAAATACCCTGACCAAAGCACCTTGGGGAGGGCAGGGTTTATTCAGCTTACACTTCATCATCAAATGAAGTCAGGACAGGAACTCAAGCAGGTCAAGAACCTGGAGGCAGGAGCTGATGCAGAGGCCATGGAAGGGTGCTGCTTCCTACCTTGCTCCCATGACTGGCTCAACCTGCTTTCTTATAGAACCCAGGACCACCAGCCCAGGGATGACACCACCCACCACGGACTGGGCCCTCTCCCATCAATCACTAATTAAGAAAGTGCCTTACATCAAGATCTCATGGAGACATTTTCTCAATTGAGACTCCCTCCTCTCTGATGAACAGCTTAAGTCAAGCCAACATAAAATTAGCCAGTACAATGGGTCATAATTAGTTTAAAAATGATTTTTTGCAGTCTTGTCTGTGTGTTTTGGCTTAAACTGAGGATAAAAATGCATAGTTTGTGCTATAAGATAGGCTCAGTACTACTCAGTACGTATTGATCAAAACATTCTACATTAAAGAATGTGCATTGATATGGAAACTCTTTTCCCCCACAAGCCTTAAAAACACAAATTTTAAGAGGATATTCCTAAATACCATTGATGTGGGTACTGAAGGCACCATCTTCACCACGTTCATCAATACTTCAGGGTCGGGTTGAGGCGACTCATGGTTTAGAATCATCCTCTATACTGTTCATTTGAGGGACAATCCCAGGAGAGGGGCTTTTAGAGAAGACTATTGCCTAAACTCCTGAAAAGTATGCATTCAATTTTCTTCAAGAATCATGAATATGCTACCTGCTTTGGGATTATAAACTGTGTTTTAACAAAGCTATAGAAATGGAAGACTAAGAAATTAACCCCTTCTCTCACTGCAAACAAGACACCAGAGAAGTCAGTCCACAGCATCAGTGTCTATGATAGTGTCCTTTATCTGAATGGGTTAATCACTCTCTTGCCGCTTCCCCTGGCCCTATCAGAGCAATGTGGTCTTCATGATGCCCAGATGATTTGGATAGATTTCCTTGCATTGCCATACTTTATACCCAAAGATAAGGTCTCAACAGTTCTTTTAAAAAATATTTTCAATCCAAAATTCATTATCTCATAAGTGCTAATCACTTCCAAAATATAGAGTAGGAGAATACATGGATATTTTATTTAGATAAAAGGGAAAATTCCAGAAAAAAATTTAAGGGCTACCTTAGAAGTTAGAGGAACAAGAAAATAATGTATATTAATTTAGAGAGCATGTGTAACTTACCTATAAGAAATTTCAAACATTCCTTCTCAATACAAAAACATATATTCTTAATACCTTCGCTCTTGGCTTGTGAATGTGAGTTTGGGTAGGTAGAAACCCATGTGAACTGGATTCTCCCTGGGGTCTGTGGGAGGAAGGTGTATAAAATGATTAAATCCGAGGGAATTCTTTGGGGATATCGACAACAGAGGCACCAGCTGCTTCTCCAGAGCTTTGTCTCTCAGAGTACACAACTTCTTTCCTTTGCTACCCAGAGAGTGGATCCCAGATACTGGGATGCTTCCATTTTCTAACAAAGCCAGTCTGGTTTTCATACATGAAAAGACATGTTCATCTTTAAGGCAGTCTTGATTTTCGGCTTTCTGTGCTTAGGTCTGTGACTGAATGCTGGATGACGATAAATAAGCAGAAATCTGGGAGCCTGTGACATAGCCATGGATGACCATGGATCCGCTCTGTCTGCAGCGTCCACCATCAACACTATGAGGACCAGAATGTGGTTACACAGGGGTGGTAGGAGACCCAGACACAAGCTATTCCCTTGAGGAGTTTGGGAAACTGCTGCAACAGCGCTGGCTACATAAAACACCTGATTTCACTTAAATAAGAGAAAAATCCATGTCTACCTTGGTCAAAACAAAACTACTTTTATTTTTAATTTGCTTTCACTTGTAGTTAAGTTAGATAAAGGGCAAGATTTGGTGTTTTGATTTATTAAAAAAATGTACAACAGACCAAAAGAAAGAGATTCCTGATAGGCAGATGGAAAAGTGCAGAGTCTAAATGTAGCCCTATTACAGGGACCCCAAAGCAGTTTCTGGATCTATGTCATTGGGTGACCAAGGTCGCTCAGAGCTCTTTGGGGGCCATACTACTTCTGAGAGTTATTAAGTGTAACAGAGTATGACGTCATCGATCCCTTTTGTTTTTTTGTAAAAGAGGTGGAGAGTTTCATAGAATTAAAATGGCTCTGTCGTCTACAAGAGCTAGTTCCAGCGCTGACTCCAGCGCAGGCTCCAAAGCCACAGAGAAACCTTGTCTCGAAAAACAAAACAAAAGAAACAAACAAACAAAAAACAAACTAAAAAAAATTAAAAAAATGGCTCTGTCTTTTGGGACAGTCATTCCTGAGAGGGAAAAGGAAGAATTGAGAGTTATATGATAGTTCCAAGGAGACTTCCTTCAAATAAGTTAGAATATGAAGAGTCAAAGATTGTCTGTTGATGTGCAAGATTATAAAGATGAGGACGGGAGTGTCTCAGAGCCAGGCTAGATTTGAATAAGCCCAACAAGACTGTCATAGCTACAGAGAACTCCAGCTCAGGGTGAGTTTTGCTTTTTCTCCTTCTTAGAACTTCATCTGCATGAGTGGAGTCTAGAAAGGTTCTGACATAGTCCTCGTAGTTGGTTACTTTGAGGAACTTCCAACTGTAGTTGACATCTTGCTCATCACTAAAAGCCTTCCTTGTTCTTTGTTTCATTTATCATGGGAAGCACCAAACCATGGCTTGTAGGCTCAGTCATAGCTTGAGGGATCAAAATACAATTTATGTTTTTAAATGGTTCAAAAATTAAGAGAAGAATAACAATTTGTGACAAGAAAATTATATGGAACTAATAACTCAATGTCTATAAATAAAGTGAAATTTGATACAAGAATTGCTACTCATGGAAACATGAGTATATGACTGTCTTCACAATACAGGGCAAAGTTAAGTCTAACAGAACATGTGTGGCCTTGAATCCTCAGGTGGCAACTTCCTAGCTCTTGTAGAGAAAAGTTACCAACCTCACATCCAGTGTAATGTGACTTATAGGTCTTCGAATTCAGAAATGTAATCCTGAAATCGGAGAGTTCAAAGAATATTTAGTAAGCTCATTGTCCTCAACATATACTTGGTGTCTTAGGGTTTCTATTGCTGTGAAGAGACACTGAGACCATGGCAACTCTGGTAAAGAGTTGAATTGTAAAGCATTGAATTGTTCTGGCTTACAGTTTCAGAGGTTCAATCCATTATCATGATGGGGAGTGTGATGGCGTGCAGGCAGGTGTGGTGCTGGAGATGGGAGTCCTCCATCTTGACTCAGAGGCAACAGGAAGTCAACTGACAGTCACACTGACTGAAGCTTGAGAAAAGAAACCTCAAAGCTGGTAAGTGCCACACTTCTTCCAACAGGACCACCACACCTATTCCAACAAGGCCCTTTTGGGGGCCATTTTCTTTCAAACCATTACACCTAGCCAAAGCCAGTATTCTTATTTTTTTGTAAACTACTACCATTCATAGATAGCCATTTCCCGGTATCTAACTATGGCAGTAGATAGTAGATGGCGACTTAACTGTTTACTCTAAACACTTACTTTCAAATGCTGTACTTCAGTCTCAGTTTTACTCTTTGGTGAGCATGGTTACATGCTGACCCATGCTTGGAAATCCTTAAGTACTTGACATTTTCTTGTCACTTGTTGAATGACAAGATTCCTTTAAGGCAGTTTATAGAATACCACAAAGTTAGTAAATACTATAGAGGACAGAACCGACCTAGAGAGAAGTTAATTAAACTTCTCTAACATACACAGTGTGGAAGAAGCCAGCTGAGATTAGAACTCAGCATGGCTCCAGAACCTGAGATTTTGCTATTCTAGTTTCAAAAACTTCTGAGAGTTTCATTCTGTGTGTCAGATTTTTAAAATATTTAGATGGCTAACAAATTCTATGTATATATAATTTATATATTATATATACAAATATAATATTATATATAAAATATTCTATACTGCAATATTATGTATATGTATATTACATATATATATATATATAAGAGAGCACTCAAGGCATATAAAACACATTCTCACTGTATTTTTCCTCTAATTATCTTAATTTCTAAGTACCCTTGGAATGGTAAAGGATTTTTAAAAACTATTTATTATAAAGAGACACACAGGAGTCTAAGGATGTTTAACCCATAGAAGAGAACTCTCATCAGGGAAGGAGAAGAGAAGTTCTAGAATTTCCAGGCATTTGTGAAATCCACAGGAAGCAAGAACATTTTCTCTGCTGCTTAACTCTGCGGAGCACAGACACGTATTTCCCAGTAGCTTCAGGAAAACTTCTGTGTTAAATATGGTCCTCCAGGCAGCAGATGCCAAGACATAATTATATAGGATGGGGTTTCATAGGGAAAATGCAAGTGAAGACAGAGGTAGACAGGGAGCTGGGAGCATGTAAAAACAGATTATGACTGAGAGAGGAAGAGAGAGAGAGAGAGAGAGAGAGAGAGAGAGAGAGAGAGAGAGAGATATTCTTTGTCTCCCAGGAACTCATCTGTCTTAGTCTGATTTATGATCCACAAACTTGGAGAATGAAGGCCAAGGTGAAGCAGCTGGGGCCTTGGCCAATTGTGCTGTGATAATAGGAAGTGTTCAAGTGTCTTAGGGTGACTTTTAGTCTCAAGCTGTCAAGTAAATCAAGTCCTTTACTTACAAAGGCAAACCTCTAAGAATATCCCAAGACCCCTCAGCAGAAACCCTTAAACTAAGGAGAGCATGGGTTCATACACTTTAAGCATGGGGACCAAATAATTGATAATCAAGGCTTAAAATAAACCCAGAAATAAAAACCTTCTGTGGTAAGCACAAACTAAAGCAACTCATGATCAGAAGCAAGCACTGCAAAAAAATGCTCTAGAGGCTACTGCACATTAAAGAGGAAGAAAGATACTAATGCATACCAGCAGATCATAACCACCTGTAACTTCTGGGTTAACACTTAGTCCCAGTGTCCCCAACGAGATGACAAGAATTAACTTTGGCCACTGCACTCACTTAGCACATGCCCACACACAATTGAAATAAAAACAAAAGAGTATCATAATTATAAATCCACCTACACTGAATGATGGTGCATTCAGCCCACAACACAAAGACGTAGGAGATAGATGAAGATACACTAACAGTGAGCGGCATCACTATCCCACTCTCAAATGGACAGGCCATCCAGACCACAACGTCACTTCAGAGGTTAGCCAGTTGATGGAGGAAGTGGACTATGGCTATGCTTGGAGCATTCTACCCAACGACTGTGGAATACACAATCTTCTTAGAGACCCATCATTTTTTTCTAAAATAGACCACATTTTAGGTCATAAAGTATGTCTTAGAAAAATGAAAAAAAATATTGTATCTTATTAGATACTTAATAGAATAAAATTAGAAAGCAACAGTGAATAAATTATGTACATATATCTTGAATAAGACCCCATAAAAGATCAATGAGTGTGCTACTTTGAATACAATTGACCCCACAACCTCATAGAGAGTGGCACCTTTGGGAGGTATGACTTTGTTGGAGTAAGTATGGCCTTGTTGGAGGAAGCATGTCATTGTTGGGGTGGGCTTTGAAGTTTTCGATGCCCAAGACATCACCCAGTGTTTGCTGCCTACTGGTTAAGGTGGAGCCAGCACCATGTCTGCCTGCATGATGCCATGCTTCCCTACATGTCTGCCTTCACGTCACCGTGTCCCACCACAAGGACGATGGACTGAACCTCTGAACTGTACGTGAGCCACCCATCATGTCCATTATCTTGGTCAGTTTCTCTAAGCATGTGGGTTGTGGGGAGGAAGGGCTGATACCCAACTGAAAGTCTTGGTCTCCTTAGGAAGACAGTGAAAAAAGAACATCTGTGTGATGGGTTCTAACCCAATCTATCTAGCAGCTAACTGTGTGCCTGCTTTTCTATAGACTATGAGCTCTTTAAATCCATGGTAGCCACCTGTTTCCATAGTTCTGGGGAGAAGAAAGAACAAATTATATTCCTGTTATCAATAACATGCGTTCCCAGGCCTAGTTTTAAATTGTTTCATGAACTGTTCATGCTATAGTAAAAATACAATAATCACAAGAGCTAGTAATTATGGGCATTGCATGTGTTCCTGACACTGGGTTTTAAATCTAGGCTCAGACATAACACCCCGCAGAGGCCTGTATTACATAAGCATAGTTTTTTGTTTGTTTATTTTTGAGACAGGGTTTCTCTGTAGCTTTGGAGCCTCTCCTGGAACTAGCTCCTGTAGACCAAGTTGGCCTTGCACTCACAGAGGTCTGCTTGCCTCTGCCTCCCACGTGCTGGGATTAAAGGTATGTACTACCACTACCCGGCAGATAAGCATTCTTATGTTCCAGATTATTCATGAAGACATCCATATTTTAGAAGGCTGAGAAACTTTACTAGGAATATAATAGCTGATCGTCTTATTGTGCAGCTATACAGTACCTTCTCCCTCAAATTTTTATCATAGCCATCTCCCCCATAGCTTGCTTCCACAAAGCGTTTCAAATATGACTCAGGACCTGCTCTCTTCTGGCTGAGAATGGGAACACCTTGTGTTGCTCTTAGGTACTGTGCCAATGACACTCCAGCAACACTGGCCTGAGATGACCATTGAGGGCACTTGAGGCTGATTGTGGTGACAACTGGAAGAGCTTGTTGGCCTTACCATCCAGTAATTGCAGGTAGCCAAATACAGTACGGTTTTTGGAAACACAGCATTTGGCTGATCTTGTAGAACTGTTTAATGTATTCATTTTGGTTGCTTGGTTATGTGCTGATACACACCAAGATCACGTAGAGCTGGCATGTTTGGGAGCCAAAAGACAGACAGGGACTAAAATAGCAAGGACTCTGCAGAGAACTGGAATGGTCAACTTAGTCAATTACATTATTTTTTATGATTCATGTGTCCTCAGTATCACAGAGAAATGATGAGAAAGATTATATTTTGAAAAGCCACAATGAATATATAAGATTCCCGCACTGGAGCCCCTTAAGCATGAATGGAATGTATTTAAAATGAAATCATTGCATGCATTATTTACTGTGTTGTCAATGGTACGACCACTAGGGAAAAGGCATGGTCACATATGTATATTTTAAGAAATAGGGTTCAGATCACTTCAGTAAGATCTAATGCTGTGTATGTATACATCCAGGATCATTCATGGATGTCCTACAGTGGGTAAGGTACTCTACTATATTTTAATAGACTGCTTTGGTAGGTTCACATTCTGTATTCGTAACAAGTTCTCAGATCTCTGAGTGGTAAGGTAGTTCTTGAAATTCAGGCAGGAATTAAAAGACGTGGTGCACTGAATCTTCTTGATCAGTGAGTCTGAACGAGGGTGGGTCTACACAGAGGCTCCCAACCTTCCTAAAGTGCCAGTCCCTTAATACAGTTCCTCATGTTGTGCTGACCCCAACCTATATCTCTGTTGCTACTTCATGACTGTAATTCTGCTGCTGTTATGAATTAGGAGGCAGAAGTTTGCCAGACATTAAGAAACACTGTTCCAGGGCATGCTGGAACGTGAGTGGTTGGTCACAGCAGCACTCCCAGCACCAGCAGCTGAGTGCCCTCAGCTTCCCTTGCTCACCTAGTCCATGGGTGCTGTGCTCTGTGCAGCTGGAGTCAATTTCTACCTGCAAGGATCCTTCAGACTCCTAAGGGAGAACCCATCATGAGTTGTGACCTGAACGTTGTTCCGTGGATGAAGTAAGAGCTACCTGTTCCTTTCTGCTTTGAGTGGCGGGTAGTTTCTGCTTTGAGTGGTGGGTAGGTTCTGCTTTGAGTGGCGGGTAGGTTCTGCTTTGAGTGGTGGGTAGGTTCTGTTTTCTACCACGACGAGCTGGAGAACAAATTCCCCAGACCTAGCACTGAAGAAGACCGGTGGCTGGGCAGCCAAAGGGGTGAAAATGCACCTTGTGTGACCTATGTAAGTTTATACATAAACACAGAAGTCTGGGCAGGCGAAATGACTCAGTTGTTAAAGTCCACAACCGAAAAAGTAGAAATTCATGGAGCAATGGAGCTCAGCTTGACACGGCTCCCTCTCCGTGAGGAGACATCATTCTCAGGAACCTGGGAAGCTATGTGGCTCCAGCGTTGTCTTCTCTCAGCACATATCCATCCAAGCCGCTTTTCTAGGTTCATGCCGTGCTTGAGTGGCCCCTTGCTTACTTGCCTTACGGGGTACTCCACATTCCAATTCTCATCTATTTTCATTTTAAATGTATTTTTTTCTCTGGATTTGGGTTGTGTGGGTTGTGTCCATGAACTCCCAAAAGCATTTAGTTCATCTCCATGATGGAATTTCCAGGGTCACTTCTCCAGTATTAAGAAATAATGGGAAAGCTTATGCTGTGGCTAAGATGATTGGAAAATGTCAAGACGTACACCTCTTTGTTCCCTCTTTAGGATTGCCTCTCCAATCTAAACCATCATCTGGCTATCATTAAAATGTGACATTTATCATTCCAAAGTGAATTTATCTTCCTATCATAAGAATAGAAAATGTCACAATTTGCTACAAAATAAAATAAATACAGAAAAACATAAATAATAATTTTAATGAAAACCAAGGTTTTAAAATAAGACCTTTGTTAAAACCACAAAGCACTGAGGTTCAATTTAAAAAAAAAAACCTAAAATTAGCTGTGAGCTAGTAGTGTAACCTGCTACAAACTGCATACTTACACATGTAAAGCCCTCAGTATAACAAACAAATAATCCTAACATTCTGTAGAAACACTAGCATGAACGCAGCTCATCAGACACTGTGATGTGCACCTGGATTCCCACATACTGTCTCCCATGGGTCGCCAGTGAAGACAGAAAACACGAACAGGTGTTTGTCACTTTGGAAGTGAACACAGAAGTTGTGTGAGACAGTTACTCAACTAGATTCTTCTTTTCTTTTCTTTTAAAATTAGGTGTAGACAAGTCTATCAGTTGAAGATTCAGGTTCTAACAGGTGAAGCAAGCATGAGTCCTCAGGAAATGGCCACCATCCCAAACCAGGCATGATGATGGCGAGATCATATGCTTTAAAAAAGTAATCCCACACTAGCTCAGAACTAAGAAATAGACCTGTGCTTATTAAGGGGTAAAACTTACAAAGTCAGGATTCTCTGCTTGAATTGTGGATGAAAATCAGATCCAAAGCAAACCAAACAGCAAATGGGCCACAGGGGGAAGCAGAGAAGAAGTGGGATGGACTCGCTTCTGCATCCAAGTAAATAGTCTATGAGGCCATGACCCAGTAGGCAGGTAGTTGCTAGCTATAAACCTTCCTGCTGCACCTCCCCGTTTTGTTTAAATAAGAGAGTTCTAAACCTACTACAAAATTATATACAATAAGAACAAATATCCTATTCTAACTAGCTTAAGTTTTGTATAATAAATAACTTTGTCAAGTCATGAGAGAAAAGTAACTACATTCATCTAGTCTTCAACCCCATCGAAGATCCAAGAAGGAAAATAATATTACCTGAGTAAGCAGGAAGTGCAGTCAAACCACTTCCAAAATGTGCAACAAATCACAGACACAACTGGCTACCTGGGCAATCAACCAAAGTCACATTTACAATGTTAAAGCAACAAACTTTGGTTAAGGCCTAGAATAACTGACAGATTATTTTTAAAGGCAAGAAATTTTTCAAAATCATCTTACCCTGTCCTGGCAAAATTTGACAGTCCTGTTTATCCATTTTCGAATACTATGTATTTTGTCAGTGGTCGATGCATGGGCAGTTCCTTGCCCAAAGCCCAGATTAGCCAAGAAGAAAAGCTCCCAGTAGATTGTCTTTGGTGCTCAACACTTTCTCAGGAATAGATTGGTGTTGCTAGGAGCAATTGTGTCTTGCTACCACAGAACTCTAAGTTAAATTAAATGTCATTTTCTACAGCTCTTAGAAGAGGTTGAAGATTATCTATCTACACAGAATATAATCTTTATGTATCTAAAGAACCTGATTACTCTAACTATAAATATAACAAACATAGATGACTATTGATCTGTAATTCTTAATACCTATCTAACTTAAAGACTAAGACAATAAACAACTGTGTGGTACTAACCATGGGTAACTTTCTTGGTTACCAACCATGGGTAACTTTCATGGTTACTAATCTCACCAATGCACTCAACTGGAAACACATTGATCTGAGGACCAATGTAATCCCCCATGACACTCTTCTCATAGAAATAAGAGAACTGAGGAAATGGTCATAGCTTTTTCTTTGCGAACCTATGAGTCTTAAAACTAGAATATTTCTTTAATACACTCTTTCCAAAGGAGAGGGATGAGGCTAGGAAAGGACATTAGAGATGAAAACCAATAAGAAATGTTTCTCAAAGTACCTGGAGAAGATGGGGAGATACAGAGATGTCTTCAGTGGAGAGGCAGTGAGAAACTCCTAGCAAAGTACCCTGTTGGTACTGCCCCATATCCCCATGGAAGACGATAGTCTGATACGCACATCACCTGTTTCCATTGTTTGCAGAACTAGCATCTTTTCTTTGTCTTTATTTTGAAAAAGATCTTTCTAACAACTAATGAGGAGTGAAATGATCCTCTTACCAATGGAGGCAATGTGAACACTAATACATACACAGGCAGTAATCAAGTCCATTCCCATTCTGTGTTGTTGATCTTTAAGGTCCTCCTCTTCAATAAAGGACCCAAAGTCACAGCCATTGGTCTTTTGAAACATTGTGATTCACAACCAGAAACCAAACATTAGCCACCATTAAAGACGCAAAATAATCCTACACCAGTTTGATTAATAGGGGTATTTTATTGGAGGGGATAAAACTGACAGATCAATGTCCCAAACCACAGTCTTCTGGTCACAAACAGGAAACAGAGTCTAGCAGTCAGAACTGGTGCTGGAAGCAAGAGAGAGCGAGTGGAGAGCTGCCACCGCTTTTTAAAATGAAAACCATGCCCCAGTGGGCTGGTATCTTAAAAGCCATTGGCTGAAGGC
>JAQHUG010000343.1:1656575-1668554 GCA_028555095.1 Dicrostonyx torquatus | reverse complement strand
ATCAGTGATGGATGGCAGCAAGGTCCCATCTTTGTATCCATGTCAGCATGTTCACACATGTACGTCACACCCTCATCCAGAAGAGAGACTTAACACAAATCACAGAAACTGTGCTGGTCCAGTGGGTATGAGACAATGTCCAAGTGTTGCTGACTGGACACTGGGCCCTAGGGCACTGTCTAGAGTCACAGTACATGTGCTGACACAGAGGTAGACTCTAAGGGTGTGTTCAGCAAAATAGGGATGGCTTTCTTGAGAAGGCAACAGGCCAAGTGATGTTTACTGCTGTTGTGCTTTTCTACAGAAATAATTTGAATGTTTAATAAGAGCATGCCATTAGCATTGGACATTGTGACTCATGCCTGTAATTCTAGTATTCAGGAAGAAGCAGAGGCAGAGGGTTTATAAGTTCAGTTCTGGGCTATATGGTAAGATTCTGTCTAGAAATAAAGGAATGAAGGAAAGGAAAGGGAAGGGAAGCAGAAGGAAGAGAAGGGAGGGAAGGAAAGCTGTGTTTATACCCAGAAGAGAAAAGCAAAGCTACAAAGCATATAAGTATATTTTTTAAAAGTCAGAGGAACACTATAAAAATTCGTAGTCATAACCAGTAGTTGAATTAAAAATTTGAAAACTGTTTTAATCCCCAAGAGAGTATAACAGGTTTTTATAAGGGAGAGCAGTCAATGGCCTTCTCTTTAGTTATTTCTGTACTAGTTGAAGGACCTACACAAATACAGACTCTGAGCAGAATCCCCCAAGATACTCAGATAAAAAGAAAAATCTCAGTATTCAATTCAAGCCAACTGTCTGAAACATTAGTCTAAATAGTACCAAATGCTGAGCTGTTTTCTATCATGTATAAAAAACTATGTAAATGATGAGGCTTTCAGACACCATTAGAATATGGAGAAGGAGCCTAGAGAGGAAGCAGGGAGGCAAGGGCATTTGGTTTCACACCTGTCTTTTCCATGACATTTGTATGCAAGGGAAGTAACACTGTCAGCAATGTCTCAATACAGAGGACATTTAAATGTGCAGGACACATCAGATATGGTGATAGAATGCAAACAGGAGTCCCTTGTTGGAAGATTACACCACATTCAGATGCTACATGTGTATTCAGCTTCCCTTTGCTTTCTGTTCACACAGCCATTTGCTATCTCTGACACCAGGTGCGTGGGTGTCCCCCCACACACATGCCAATCAAAGCAATCCTCGAGCAGATTATCCAGGGAACATGAGCCTGTGTCCTCCAGTACAATTCAGTCCTGACACCGTTCACCTGAACAGAGCTCCAGACTCAATAGGTTAATGCATCGGTCCCAGTAGCTGGCCTCCACCTCAGATACAGGAGTAACTGTGCTTTTGAGTAGCCACAATTGGCATGACTATGCACTACTCTTTGGAGTTAATTAACTCGCTGGAGTGGTTCACAGAACACAGGAAAACACTAGAATTAGGAGTTGTTACTAAAGGATGCAAGGGGCTGAAGAGGGATGGCTCAGTGATTAAGTGTGCTTGATGCTTATGCAGACAGAATCTGGGTCCTGTTTCTAGCACCTACATCAGGTAGCTCATAAACACCAGTACCTCCAAATTCCAGGGGATCTGAGGTCCTCTCCTGGCCTCTTTGAACACTATGAGTACATGAAGCATATTCAGACAAGCAAGTAAATAAATAGACATCAACATAATAAATAAATAGATAAATAACTAAATAACAAATAACTAGCAAAGGATCTGATAAAAGATAGAGATGAACAGCCAGAAAGAGACAAACAGCCTGGGGAAGGAACACTGGGTCCCAGAGCCCTGGAGCCCCTTTCCTTGCCTCTGGACAGCCCTGAGAATTCTGACTCTGGCTTTTCCTGTAACTAGTCCCCATCCTACTCTGTTACCATCCAAACAACTTACTATGCCCCAGATTCAAAGACTCTAGGAGTTGTATGCCAGGAAATGGACACAAGCAGAATACATGTATTTATTATGTAGCAGGGCCATAATAACCAGAGGTTTGCACTCTCAATCATTCTTCCTGAGTGCGTGTACTGGACAGTTTGTGAGTGGCAAGGTTAAAAGAGCAGCAGACGGCTGAGGAGAGCTGGATTTTGACTTAAGGAGGAATGTGTGACCCTCTGCAGACATGATTCTCTGCAATGAATGAATGGGGGTTGCCAATAATTTGAAAGCCAAACCACACACACACACACACACACACAGAATATTAATATTCAGTAAGCAGTCATGATTGCAGCCACCCAGTACTGAATCTGCTGCGTGAGTGTTCCCAGCCTGCTATAAAACAGTGCAGCTGTTCCATTAATGGGAGGGAATCCAGGGAGCTATCAAGGAATAAAAATGGTTGAGTTTGATTAGTTCTGGTGGATGTCATCTTCAAAATGCGACTAATTCGATAATACCAGAGCATTTCTGAGAGGAGAAAGAAAATAAGGATAATGTTATGTAAATAGATACATTATTATTTTCATCTCTTTTGACACTAACCATTCTGGAGCAACCCAAATGGCAGCGGGGGAGCGAGAAGCAAAAAGGAAGCCTTTTCTCTCTGGAGAGAATTGTGCAATGAGTTGACACTCTGGGCCAGAAGATGGAGAGTGGAGCCAAGAGGGCTGGCATTCTGCTCATAATTGAAGTAACTCCTATCACAGAATGTGTGGTACATCCCGGGCCCTTTGCTGGCAGGTTCACACCGATTATAGCGTTTAATCTTCACTGTCACCCTGCACAGTAAGTACTGTTATCACTGTCATTTCGCAGATAGGGGGATTGAAGCTGGAAAGCGTTAGGTAATGTCTCAAGGTCATGCTGTCCAGAAGTGGAATTTGGACCCAGAAAGGCCTGAGTGCTCCCGTGACCACAGTGTTCTATTGTCTCCTCAAATCAGCTAAATAAGGAGACCTGCATTACAGATAGCCCATCAGGTGCTTCACTGTCTATTTCTAAATCAGAATGTGTGTGTGTGTATGTGTGTGTGTGTGTGTGTGTGTGTGTGTGTGTGTGTGTGTGTGTGTGTATGGGGCGTGTATGAGAGTGAATCTTTAATACAACTGTGACTTCTGAATATTAGCCATTAAGCTAAGCTGAGGCCATTTTTTATGCTGTTGTCTTTAAAATACCCTGCTTCTACTTGATTTTTTCCTCCCCTTCCTTGTTCTGTAGAAGAATTAGATACCCACTTAGAAAGTCAGACAGGCTGGAAAAGGCTTAACCTAAAATTTGGGTTTGAGTCCAGCAACATGGTTGTGGTTTGGAAAAGCATTCCCTGGAGCAGTGGTTTTCAACTTGTGGGGTCGTGACTCTGGGGGTTGACCACTAAACACCCTGCTTATCGGATATTTGTATTCTGATTTGTGACAGTAATAAAATTAGTTATGAAGCAGCAATGAAAATAACGTTATGGTTGGGGGCTCCCTGTACCATGAGGATCTGGAGGTTTTATATCAAAGGTGTTAGCCTGACCCTGGCACTAAGGACAGATGAAATTTCTAAAAGATGGGCCCAATGAGAGGAAGCTATGTCATGAAGGATGGGATCTTTCAGGCGTCATTAGGACCTCAGGGACTTACTGCTTCTATTTGTTTCCTGGCCAGGATGTGAGCAGCCCACCATGCCATGTGCTCCCCTGCATGACGTGCTGTGTAGCCACAAATCAAAGCAGCAGGACCAACTGACACCTGCGCAGCTGTGAGCTGAAATATGCCTTTCGTCTTTCTGAGTTCAGTGTTTTAGGGATTCTGTTGTGGTAAGAGGAAACTGGCAAACACCCACAGTCAGTATTTTCTGCAGTGTTGAGTGATTTGAACACAACTGAGGAATGTTAAATGTTCCTGGAGGTTTGGGTCACTGTTGAGGTCAAAGTTCTCCTTGCTCAAGTGCTTTGGGGAAAAAGGGATTTAGGTCAGGCTTTGTTATCCTAACTTACAAGAATATGTTTGGAGGTTAGATATCTTTTTTGTCTTTTCTCCTACTGAAGGAATGTAAGATAAATTTATCTAGACTTGCAGTTTTCAATCTGTGGGTGAAGACCCCTTTAGCAAACCTCTATCTCCAAAAATACATACAGTAGCAGAATTACAGTTATGATGTAGCAATAAAATAATTTTATGGTTGGGGGTCACCACAACATGAGGAACTGTATTAAAGGGCATTAGGAAGGTTGGGAACCATTGATGTAGACCCTTTGACATTTAGTTCTAATTTTAAAATAAGATATATAATTATCTATTCTGATCTTTTAGAAAATGAACTCATAAAACACATGAGTGGCCACTTTTTATTGGTATTTGGCTGTGTTTCCATTCCAGGGAAGAAATCACTGGGATTCATTTAAATAGAAGATTTTGGATACTCTCAAGACATCTCCAAAGTGCTCACAAATCTTAATAAATTAATCATCAAAATTCATCCTAGACTACTGAGATTTTATACGAAATCACTCTAAACCATTTTGCTACGGAACATGGTGTCATCATTTTCATGTATAATAACAATGTTTTATTGAGTGATGATCAGCTATATTAAATCAGGAATGTGCTGGAAAACCTATAGCTTGAGGATAAGCCCAAGTGTGTTATCTTATGAGACTGGAAAGCATGATCGAAGTATCTCTTCTGAGGTGACTGAAGCACCCTCTTCTCCACGGTATTCAGCTTCCACTATGAACTCTACATCTCCACTTTAGCTTTTGTATTTCATCCAGATTCCAATTCTCAGTGCCTACAGGGATTCAGAGTCTAGCCATTGGATTAGGTATAGATGACTCATCAACACAACTATATAAAAATCTCCTGGGAGTTCATAGGCAAGTTGTGAGGGATGTCTATTAGAAGGAAGACACATAGAATTGATGGATTAAACTGCTTTCTCTATTGCTGAAGTTAAAGTATGTCTTGTTCTTTTTACTTGATAGAGGTCACTCAAATAAGAGATTAGCTTTTATTGCATATAAACCATCCTGGGCAAAGTTTATGTACACAGCAATATACAGAGTGCTGTACGAGGAGGGTGGCCCTTTGTTTACCCCAGATGCCTGGCTAGCTTACACCCGAAATAATCACACAGAAACTGAATTAATTAAATTACTGCTTGGCCCATTAGCTCTAGCCTCTTATTGGCTAACTCTCACATCTTGATTTAACCCATTTTTATTAATCTGTATCACCACAAGGTCATGGCTTACAGGGAAAGATTCAACATGTCTGATCTAGTGGCTCCATGGCCGCTCTCTCTAAGTCTGCTTTCTTCCTCCCAGAATTCAGTTCTGTTCTCCCTGCCTATCTAAGATTTTGCCCTATCAAAAGGCCAAGGCAGTTTCTTTATTAACCAATGAAAGCAACAGAAGTACAGAAGGACCCTCCTATACCACTTTCCTGCATCATGAATGGCTCAGGAAAAGCAAATTCCACCCAAAGCTTCCAGAAAATTTAATATAGTGTACCTTTATACCAACCACAGCCACCCTGTCCTCTCCATTCCTCCTCCTCTGTATTCATGTAGGCAACTTGTCTTCGATCACTTGCTGCATAGTTCTCTAGCGAATAGTATCAGTGTAACCATGGCCACATGCCATCGGTGGGTCCAAGCAACCAAAGAGCAAAGACTTAGTTCATGATTGGTCTTAAGATTTTCGCTTTCATGAAAGTTCTCATTCCGTTCTCAGGCTGCCCTTGAAAAGGATGTTAGTTGAATCCAGCAGTCATGGAGCATGCTAGCCTGAAGATAAGTGACCAATGGATGAGTCCTGGAAAGATGAAGTGCAGAGTTTGAGCCCCATTCATGCTGGGCATGGGACAGGATTCACCTCTCAGTCCTGTGCTGTGAGGCCTCGATGCACAAGCACCTAGAGTCAGCTTTTCTCCAGCTCAGTGCAGATCATTCGAACTTTTGTCCATAGTGCAGTAGCCATTTTCTGGCTGCCTTCCTAGGCTAAAAGTCTGTAGCAACAGCCACGACAACCCTCTAAACCTCAAGATCATGTCCACATGTATGGCATGGCTGTCATTATGCTCTGAATGGGGCAGTGGGGACAACTAGGCCTGGGTCCCCAAACTGGCCTATACTTCTCTGGGAACCCAGGCTTCCTGATGCTGTCCCTGGATTGAATTTTGAATATTTTGTTCATTTCTTCTTCCTGTCCACCTCTAGGAAAAGGTTTTTGAGAATTGTACTGATATTCCCACTCCTTTGGGTTTGTCCTGTGGATCTGATTCTAGCAGAGTTATGGTGGTTAATACTGCCAGTTTGATGGTGTCTAGAATTACCATGCTGCTGGGAATGTTTGTGAGAGATTTTGTTGATACCAAGACATGGGCTGAGGTTCTGGACTAACTAAAAAGGAGAAGATGACCTGATTACCAGCACGAAATGGAATCAGAGATTTCGCCCTCCAGCAAGTTTTTAAATAACCACTCAGAGGCTTAATATTACTTAAACATGCTTAGCTGATGACTCAGGCTTATTATTAGCTAGTTCTTACATTTAAATTAATGTATACTTTTAATTTATGCCTTGCCATGTGGTTCATGGCTTGTTACCTTATCTTTTTCATGTCTTTCTTCCTCGGCAACTGGCTGGTGTCTCCCAGATTCTGCCTTTCTGCTCCTACATCTTTGTTTAGATTTCCTACCTGGTTTTATCTTGCCTTGTCATAGTCCAAAGCAGCTTTATTTATCAACCAATGAGAGCAACACATACTCACAGCATACAGAAAGACCATTCCACAACACATGCATCTCTCTCTCTCTCCACTTCTGGACTCTAGACACAATGTTACCAAACACCTTGCCTTGTTTCCCCCTGTGGATAATCAACTGTGCTTATAAACCATGAACCCAAAGAAACCTTAACTTCCTAGCTAGTTCTAGTGTTCTGTTCCCATTATAAGAAAAATAATTACCTCAGGGCCCTCCTCCTTTCTGAAGCCAACACTAGCTATGTTCCTGTTACATACCCACCAAGGTATGACTGGGGTAGGAGGAAAGGACCTTGTTAAGTATCTAGAGGGACACAGCAGGGTTATCTGTCCACATTCCTAGACCAGGGTTTCTTCCTCTGGGCCAAGCCTTTTCCTAATACCCCCTTCCTGTCACATAGGCTCCCATGTCACTCATCCCTGAAGCAATCCACTTGTCCCTCTCCCCGCTAGGAATCTAGGGATGGAAGGTTGATGGAAAATAATCATGGCAAGGGTGGCCAAGGCAGAGGGTAGACAGGCCAACAGGTGTCCTTTATTCTGCAGTAATTACACCAACCGTAGGCAAGTCAAAAGGAGGAAAACCAGACTGTTCAACCACGTGTGGCTTAATCCCACCTCCTCAACAAGAGACGGGTTTACAAAGCAGACACAGAGACGACTACAAAACAAAGAAAAATTAAAACAATAGAATTATGAAGGATCAAAAAGTAAATTTTATTCCCTCTGGGTTTTCAAATTCAGTCCATAGTGTACACTTACTGTCTCATTCTTGCCTGAGACAGGAACTAACACCACTTCCCAAGTCTGGCTTTCTATCTGTGTCCAAGACAAAACAAACTCATTGTGTATTGGGGCATTTGTACCAGCTGTCCCCTCTGTCTAAAGTGCTCTTGCTGCTTCTGAGCATGTCTGGGTCCCTCTTCCTTGGCCCTCAGCTTCAGAAGGAGCTGTGCAAGTAAGCCTGTCCTCTCTCACGCTGCCTGTTTGATTCTATAAGCCTAGCGTCATCTTCTAGTCTTACAGTTGGTTAATTTTCATAGGAACACTTCTCCTCAAACACAAAATAAGTTTCATAAGAGGTCTGGGCATGTGGGTCTTTTCATTACTGCATTCCCAGTATCTTGTGGGACCCCTATAATTGCACACTGTATAAATGATTCATAAGCATTTTAGCTACAAAAGTTTTGAAGTACTAAAATATTGAGTAACTGCACACACACACACACACACGTATGTTTTGTTTGTTTCTTTGTTTCTTTGTTTTTTGAGATAGGGTTTCTCTATGTAACAGTCCTGGCTGTCCTGGAACTTGTTTGTAGACCTTCTGCCCATCTCTGTCTCCCAAGTGCTGGGATTAAAGGTGTATGTCACCATGCCCAGCTTTAAATATATTTTTGATGATTAGCAAAATAATATTTTAGTTAATTGGGAGCTAAATTTTTATGGTGTTCTTTTCTTTCTCTTTTTAAAAATAGAACTAAACAGTACACTAATGGCCCAGTTAATTGACACATTAATATTGTCACATATTTTACAGCCTGCTTCAAGTCCTTATTTCCTATGTGTTGTTAGTTGTCTGTGGAAAAGAGGTCAGCTGGTAGAATAGCTCATCCAGGCTCACGCACTTTTGCACAAATGTTAGCATTTTCTTCAAGCTGCTTCTAGTAGACGGCTCTGTTTATCAAAGTGAATTCTGAGTTCTGAGTGATTTTTTGATTGCAGCTGCAGTGGTGAGGTCAGATGTCCACGTTCCAGTCCCAAGTTACAACCATATGTGTGTGTGCATGCACATGCTTGTGTGCACATGTGTGTTTGTGTAGGATAGAGAAACTCCTGGGAAAGATTTTGAGATATTTATTTTACATGTGTGTTTCACCTGTGTGTATGTGCCCCTTGTGTGAGATATTATTTACTTATTTTACATGTGTGAGTATTTTTTTCTGTGTGTATGTGTGTGTCCCATGTGTGAGATATTTATTTACTTATTTTACGTATGTATTTTGCCTGTGTATATCTATGTGACCCACATGTGAGATATTTATTTTATGTGTATGTTTTGCCTGTGTGTATCTATGTGTCCCATGTGTGTACCTGATGCAGCAGAAGGTGACAGTCCCCAGACCTGGAGTTAGGGATGGTGGTGAGCCACTGTGTGTGCTGAGACTTGAGTTTGGGTCCTCTGCAAGGTCCGTAACTGCTCTTAACCACTGAGCATCCTAGCCAGCCGTACTGTTGCCTGCTTAACGGCCATGCTCTATCCAGAACCATATGTGTCTTCGGCAGTAGAGGGACTGAAAGTCGGGCCTCGTGAATGTGAGGCAAGCACTCTACTGAGAGTGTAACTCTCCACTCTAAAATACTATTATACAAAGCTCCTATGGAAAATAGAGGACTATTTTATGTATTAAAACCAGTGTCTCCTCTTCATGAGAGATAAAACAATACTTTTTAAAAATAAACTGTACTCAAAACAACTCAGGAAAAGAACTATTATGTATTGGTGTATTTTTTCTCAGTGCCCTAAAAAAAGGCCTGGGCAATTTTGAGAACAACATGGGCTCTTTGGGAATGTTTGCACCAGAAATGCCTTAGGCATCAAGGACAACCCTGGAGAGCTTTGAGGGAGTGTACTGAAACTTTTCGGTTTCCCTTGTCCCCAGTGGCAGTTTGAGATTAGCGCTCTAAAACTGAGTCTGGGTTTCTAGAGTGACTTTTGTCCATGAATGTCGTTCTCATTCAGTTACTAAGGCGACACAGGAGGATGAGCATCTGCATCACTGGTACTTCTGAAGGTCTTCTGATGGGAGCATGAAGCCGTCCTTCCATTGATAACAGTCTGCATTGCCTTTGTACAAACCACAGCTCACTTACCAGCCCATTATGAAAAGTTCCCACTCATCGCATAGAATGAAGACCAAGCAAGCTCAGCAGAGTGACAAGGGGCATGGACTGTGATGCAGAGAGCCTTTGGCATGTTTTCTCCATTTCCTCCTGGGTTGTGCCATCAATCACGATATGCAGTTGTGACTTTATGTTTGATTATAATGAATGACTGAGCTGGTATGTAACACAGATTCATTTTCCTCAATTGGCTAGTGAGTTGTTTGAAGTTGCCTCTGGAATCCATCAAGAAAAAAAACGTGTTAGTGTTGAGAATTGGCCCGTCTGGATAGGTTAGCTGTTCAGCTCAAATTACAAAGATAACAGCGGTTCCAAGGAGATACATACGTTACTGTCAATGAAACTTGGAAATGAAATGATAAGGAACTTATAAATGGTTCAAGTTTACTGAAGTTTGTGTAGAGAAAACCTTAGGCTTAGTTTCTGATGTTGTAATAGAATATCACAGTCTAGGGACTTTATACACAGGAGTCTATTTGGTTTGTTGCTTCTGGAGGCTGGGAAATCCCAGATTGATGGGTCGCATCTGGTGAGGGACAACTTCCTGTATCAAAACATGAGGAAGACCCCAAATGGGAGAGAGGGAGGGAGGAAGGGAGGGAGGGAGGGAAGGAGGGAGAGAGAGGGAGAGAAGGAGAAGGGGAGAACAAAATAGAAGGGAAAATGAGGTTGAGTGGGGGAAAGAAGGCCACACTTTCATTTTTTTCTTTTGTTTTTTCTTTTGTTTTTTTCGAGACAGAGTCTCTCTGTAGCTTTGGAGCCCATCTTGGAACTAGCTATTGTAGACCAGGCTGGCCTTGAACTCACAGAGATCTGCCTGCCTCTGCCTCCTGAGTGCTGGGATTAAAGGCGTGCGCCACCACCGCCGGGGCTACACTCCCATTTTAATAAGGAAATCATTCCTACCTTGACAGCTCCAATCAGCTTAGGAGAATGAAGCCGTCCACAGTTCTCAGTGCTGCTCTGGGACCAGCACATGAACGCCAAGGGACAGATTATGATATTGTTCAGTAGTGCACGCAATTTTGAATCTGTTATGTCAAAAGAAAGCCTTTCTCGTCACCTTTCTTCTCTTCCCCTTGTTCTCCATATTTTCGCTCTTCTTTGTTTCTAATTGTTTTATTATTTACAATGGCATGTAGTAGGGGTGGTTTTGGGGTGCCATTTAAAGGAAGCGCCTTTAACATAAAAATCTGAGGGGAATTAACAGCATCACAGAGTAATTGTCGGAAGCCTGGAGGTCTTTGAGCTTACACATCAGTGTTGGGGAACCTGGAATGTTAAACACATGTGTTTTTTCTTCAAAGGAAGGGATATAGAACCCGTTACCTGTCCAGAAGGCTGGAAACAGATGAAGCTAATACCCTGGTAACTTTTGTGCTGTCTGTGTGCCAGGAGACCACACCGAGTCCTCCTACAAGACCCTTATTATAAACTATTTTTCTCGGTCTATCTATAGAACCCATGTTTACGGAAGTTACAAAGAGTTTCAATGTATTGAAACTCTGTATTTAGCCTACTTTGTTCCTTAAAATGACTTGTGTCTGCTTTGCTGTGCATGTGGGATTATCACCGGAAAAGCTTCCCCAATTCGGCTGGGCTTCAATATGCCTAAAATAAGCTGCTTGGGGTCAGACTCCAGAAGCTGCAGTCAACATCAGCTACTGAGCTGTGTTAAACTGAACTTCTTACCTCCCATGGACGGTGGCTTTGCTGCTCGTGTAGAGATCCCCACAAAACAGTCCGTTAACTTTTAAACTATTTTCCAAGTTCAAAATATTGAATACAGCATGATACAGTTCCAGACTGGATAATCCTCCTTGCTCCCAGAGAATATATAGTTCTTTACTAAATAGATTGTAAAAGTCATAAGGGACCATTTTTAATTAACTAAGGAATAAGTCCAGGAAAGCTAATCTGTGATAAAAATAAACATAAATGTATTTTAAGGTACGCTTGAATTTAATAAATCTCAGCAAAATTTGTTCATTTAATTGAGTTGATTCGTAGGGAAGCTATGCACTTTTTCCAGCAATCATGATTATTTTGAGATTTTTTTTGCACTGTCTCTTCAGAATTAATTTAAGAAATACAGCACATTTTCTAGATCTTTCATTGATACTAATTTGAATTTGGGAGGTAGGCAAAAGTCATTTGTTTTTTAATCAATTTTGTGAAATAACTGATGAACTACTGTTATAATCTTTGGAAAGATTATAACAACAACAACAAAAGCAACATGAGAAGACAGAATTCTCAAGCACCCTGGTTAATTTCCCGGGGGTGGAGTCAGAATACATGTGAAGTTATGTTTTATCACCCATATAAGTACTTCTGTTTTTTATTATTATTACAAGAAAAAT
>JAQHUG010000343.1:1609212-1625695 GCA_028555095.1 Dicrostonyx torquatus | reverse complement strand
CATAATAAAATTCCTAAATAAATATCCAACCTCACTCTGCATGGTGTGCCTATCCATCTGTCTCTTACCTGCCACTACCACATGGCTCAGGTTGGGGACCAGCCACTTTAGGAGACCTGCTGCGTCCCTGCCTGGGACTGGCTGCTATAGGGACCCGCTGCCCCCTGTCTGCCATCACATGGCCCACTGCCTGCCACCACTTGGGGACCTGCAGCATTCCTGCTGCCTGCTGCTGCCGGGGATCCTGCAGCATTTTTTTTTTTATTAATCCATTACAACCATGCCTACCTTTTTCAATGTGTGCCCTGGGGATTGAACTCAAGTCCTCAGGCTTGTGAGGCAAGGACTCTATGAGTGCAAAGACAAAGATACAAAGATAGTCTGTGAGAGCATGGCCACTCCTGCTAACGCGAGGTTGTGATGGAAGACAACCAGCTCATAGGAATTCTTCAGTTCCATTTTTAATCACTTGCTGAATTCAATTTCTGTCCTATAATTCAGTAGAAAAGTCCTACACCTCAGCACCAAATGCTTCAGAAATTGGATCTGGGGTCACAGTAGCAAATGAAGTGTGAAGTTAATATTCCACATTTGTAAACAGTCACCACCAGTGAGTGCCTTGTTCAGAGCTGGGCCTGGTGCTTCAGGATGCCCACATTTTCACCCTACTGACAATTCTTATAGGGACATTGGGAAATCTTTCAACTCCAGTCTCATAGGTCAGCCTGCTCTCTGGGCACCGCAGGGAGGCCCCATCTGTTGCAGGTGGGGTGATAGGGTCATGGCTGAGGTTCTTCATCTTGCTTCTGTTAAAGTTATTGAGAAAGCACTCCTGGTGGAAGCAACCCTGTATCTGGTTAAAATCAGCTTCATTGAGAAGTTATTTCCAGGCTGTGGGGTTTTCCCCAGGTCCCCTTAGACCCTGAGCCCAAAGCAATGTTGAAAAGCTTGATGAGTTCTGGCCAGGCTTCCTGCCTGCTGTGGATGTAGTTTCTCTGCCAGAGAGACAATACAGGACAGGTGACAGGAGCTCTGCTAGGTGTGGAGGATGGTTTATTAGACACAACCCAAAAGGTTTCTTGCCTGGAAGCCAGGGGGCATATGGTGTCAGAGAATCATGAGGCATCTCCTATTCAAGTGAAAACTTCTAGTCAGGAAGATGAAAATCTGAGGACGGCTCCCAAAAGATATTTATTCATCATTAAATTGAACTCAAGACTCAAGAACTAATCATACCATCCAAGGTGACAGGGTCTGGGCATGTGTCCCCAGAATACTTTAACACCCTGTGAATAGAAAATCATATTGCATGGTATCTTGGGGGAGGATAGCATTCCACCGTAAATCTCAACATGTGAATAGTATCAGACTTCAGTAACCCTGCTTGGCACTATTTTTTTCTTCATTCTATTCCCCATGTCACCGTCTCTTTCATTCTTAGGATCCCAAAGACTGAGTGACTAGGGCACTCCCACACCGCTTTGGGTTTAGGAGGGCTCACTAGGCAGTAGACCATGAAGTGAGTTTTCAATGTGTTGGCTGCAGGAGAATACAGGATAAAATATGACAAGTGCAAGAATATTTATGGTAACAAAAGGCAAAGACACAGAAATTGGGAGCACTTTAGAAAATCTGGAAGGAACATTGTGTTGTTAGCTGTTTGAAGATGCTCTTTAGAAAGAGCAGCTCCCAGTGACAGCTTGTGAGAGACTTCATTGCCTTTAACTGCCCTTGCCCCCAGCATCACCGGGCCATTTGTGCTTAAATTCACCCATTTCTCCTCCCCATTTACATGCTCACTTGGAGCTGGACTGGTGGGTATAAAGGCAAGTGCACAGTGTCTGGTGGCACTGAGTATTAATGACTAGAATACAGCCATCTACACAGCTATGGGATGGAGCCTTTGAACATAGCTGACTATCTCAGAGGAGACCACTGGCACAGGTCATCTTATGTAAGCCTGACCCCAACACTCCCAGAAAGGGCAGTGCAAAAATAGCCTGAGGTGGAGGACTGCAGTGCTGGCCCCTAGCTGCTCCCGGCTGAGGTTTTGGCTGGGAGAGGTGTTTTGGAAATATTTGAATTGGCCTCAATTCCCACATGTGAGGTTGGACTGCGCATGTGCCCCTTGCTGTGGCCTGTTTGTTGTGGCTGCAGTTGCCAACGCTGCCTCTGACTTCTGTGAGTGCCAAAGAAAAAAAGAAAAAAAGCCACTGCGTGTGGCAACGAGAAAAACCATACTCTGCAAGACCAAGGGTGGACTCAACTCACAGGCCTCTTAAGTAGAGACTGTCCTTCCCAGAGAAGAATTAAAGACCTCCTAAGACAACACACAAGCTCAATTTTCAGCCTCATCATGGTGACTTCTGCAGCGGGAGGAATTCCCCTCCATTAGGTGGAAATACATTTGGGGAAAGACCTAATGATGCTTGGTGTGGTGGGTCAGATCTAAAATTCCAGTACTTTAATGACTGAGGGCTACACACACACACACTTCAAAAACTAAACAACAATAACCAACCATAACTACCATACTACTATGACCACCTTGAGTCCGTGAACTCGAACTCAGGATTATGATTGCAGTTCTCTCTCTCTCTCTCTCTCTCTCTCTCTCTCTCTCTCTCTCTCTCTCTCTCTCTCTCTCTGGAGTGACTTTCTCAAGGAATCAGGAAAAGGTGCTGGGGCCTGTAGGTAGGGAGGAACACCCACACAGCTGAAGATCCAAGAGAGGGAAGGGGATTGGCTGACACCCTGCTACAAACCTGGTAACTTCCAGGCCCTCATTTTTGTTCTCCTCTGGTCTGGCCTATCCTTCAAAGGGCCACTCACCAGAGAGTGGACTGTGGCATGTATGGGGGTCTCCTGAAAACCAGAGTTTAGTACAAAATCTAACCACCGTGTCTTTCCTTAGAAGATAATGCCTCTCCAAAAGGGTCCTTGGCTTCCCTTATCACCCCACTCTATCTCAGTGTCTACAACAATATCCCCTTAACCAGGACCACATAATGAGAATGACAACAGAAGGAACAAGGAACAATGTCTTGAGGCTGAGGAAACTTTAGCAGCAAAATAGTTTTTTCTTTCTTTTAAGGTATTTAATTTTTTACTCTCTAAACATTTTTTAACATCCACACACCTTCAGTTTGCTTCTTGTAGCAGTATGGTTTAAAAACTCTTTGCATGATGCACAATTATATAACTTGAGAATCAGACGCTAGCTTGTATCCAGTCTCTGTTGCCATCCTACAGAGAAGCAGAACATTGGATTCCAGAACTGAATGTATCATTTAGAGCGCTCCAGCAGCTCTTCAAGGAAAAGCATAATTTCTATGGCTGAGGATGCAGCAGCCAAAATCACAGTTTACATGAAACCCTGTCTATGTTGAAGTGGTCATTCTGCCGGGGCTGCTCCTGCTGGCCTTTCACTTTCTTTGACATGTTCACCGCCAATGCCTGGGTGTGTTGCTGTGTTGCTTTCTCTCTCTCTCTCTCTCTCTCTCTCTCTCTCTCTCTCTCTCTCTCTCTGTGTGTGTGTCTGTGTGTGTGAATTCACTTGCACCAAGGCCCTGTGCATGCCACGTCAATGTTTACCATGAACTACATTCCAACCCAACCCTCAATTTCACTTTTGAGTCTGTGGCATGCCCATCCAGCCCATCAGGCCTCTCCAAGTCCATAGGAACAGAACTGTCCCCTACAGCCAAGTATCCAGTGTGTTCTGCCTGTCCCTGGTCAATAAAAGGGATGCCTTGATTGAAAAACCAGCAGCACCTTTGGCAAGTTGGACACAGCTGACAAGATGTAAGTCTCCTGCATGCAGGAGACTAAGGTAGATTAAATGGTGGCCTAAGATCTTAGGTACGGTGACAGGGTTTGTCAGAGTGGAAGGAGAAATCTTGTCATACTCTTTTATATGTAAGATATTAACAATGAACTAAAAGAAGATGCTTCAAGAACTTAGTACTTGGGCATGAAAATTCCAGCTGCCCTGGAAATAGGTCTGGGAGTTTTCAAAGAGCCCAAAGAAGGCTATAGATCACTGTGTCCTGTGTAGAGTCATGGCTATCCCTGTTGTGGGTCACACATGATCTGCCTTTCCCTGTGGTTGTCAACTCTTAAATCTAGACTGTGCCTTCCTTCCTTCTCTCATGGCAAGAATGTAGCTTGTGAAAATATACACACACACTCTACTGCATTAACTTGGTACCTCTTCCATTTACGCCCTAAGCACACTGAAACAACTTCACACACTCAAGTAGAACTTTCAGTTTGTACTGGTGATTCTTCTTATTTTTTTAAAAAAGAAAACAAACTATCTTTTTTCGTTTTACACATCAATCTCAGTTACCACTACCTCCCTCCTC
The DNA here is from genome assembly GCA_028555095.1 of Dicrostonyx torquatus. Taxonomy (NCBI): domain Eukaryota; kingdom Metazoa; phylum Chordata; class Mammalia; order Rodentia; family Cricetidae; genus Dicrostonyx; species Dicrostonyx torquatus. The sequence goes on along the minus strand of JAQHUG010000343.1, from coordinate 1,621,328 downwards.
CCATCGCCGCCACCTTCACCCTCACCCCACCCCCATCCACTCCTCAGAAAGGGTGAGGCACATTGCTTCGGGGAAGGTCCAAGACCCTCCCTACTATATCTAGGCTGAGCAAGGTATCATCCAAAGAGAATGGGTTCCCAAAAAGCCAGTACAAGAAACAGGGATAAATCCTGGTACCACTGACAGTGGCCCCACAATCTTCCCCAGCCATACAACTGTCATTCAGAGGGACTAGTTTGATCCTATGCTGGTCCCTTCCCTGTCTAGCTGGAGTTCAGGTAGACTGTTTCAGTGGGTGTCCCCATCATGGTCTTGACCTCTTTGCTCATATTCTTATTCCTCCCACTCTACAACTGGACTTTGGGAGCTGAGCCTAGTTGTAGCACTGATTCTTATGGGATTCTGTTTGCATTGTTCTAACCGTTCTGACTGGCATCAGCAGCTTTTACAAAGCTCCCAGCTGATCTTAACATTTCTTAGTATTGAGAAAGGCTGGGATGGAGGAAATTGATGAAGGAGGTTTGACAGCAGAGGGTCAGCCTAGGACCCTTTATCATCTCCTCTCTGCGTTCCTGCACATGTCTTTTTTCCAGCACACTACCCCACCCGTTTATTCACCCTAATTCTTGACAAAATCCACTGGACACCTTTCTTTTTCTTTCTTTTAAACTCATCGATTTATTTTACACCCTGGCTGCAACCTCCCCAACCAACCTCCCCTCCCATTCCCTCTCCCGCATTCCACATTCCCTACCTCCCACCCCCCCAAACCCCTCCTCTTGCATCTCCATCCAGGAAAGGAAAGGGCAGGTCTCCCATGAATATCAACAACACGGCATATCAAGTTGCAGTAAGACTAAGCAACTCCCCTTATATTATGACTGGGCAAGACAAAGCATTATGAGAAGTAGGGACTCTGGAGGCTAGCAAACACTTTCTGCAAATAGAAAACTGTATGTGGGTAAAAGCAGCTCGCTGCCTGAGCAGGCTATCCTGATGAAGCAGGGCTTTCTGTGGAGCAGGTGATCCAGTCTGCCTTTTTCATGGAGTTGCCATTTCAGTTGGTGTCATCTGGCAGATGCCTGCATTTAGGAATGCTGGAGGCTTGTAGCTATTCAAACAACATTGGAATTGCGATCCAAATGGCTTAGCAGCATGCAGGATTCAAATTGTGCTTCAAAGCATAGCGCTCTCGACAGCTTTGTGCTCGATCCAGATGTGCAAGGGAAATGATCAGAGCGTACACTTTTGCTGGTGAGAGGGGCAAAGACAGAAGTTGCAGAAGGAGGTGTTAGTTCAAGGTTTGAATTTGGGGGTGGGCTATGTTAATGGTGGAGCTCTGGCCTAGCTTGCTAAGACCCTGGGTGATATCACAAGTACTGCACCCTCCCCAACTAATTAAAGAAATACATGTAAATAAGGTTTGAGATTCAGAGGTGTGTGTCTTCTGGCTGGAATGTTAGTGGGTAAATGACTAAGGACTATGCACATGGCTGGAATGTTAGTGGGTAAATGACTAAGGACTATGCACATGGCTGGAATGTTAGTGGGTAAATGACTAAGGACTATGCACATGGCTGCTGTTTGAGTCTTGAGATCCCAACGGATGAGAACATCTGCCATTAAGACTGAGAAATGCCGTCTCAAAAAACAAAACAAACAAACAAACAAAACAAAACAAACAAAAGACTGAGAAGTTCAGAGACCCCGCATCCCCCTGCATCCTGAAGGGCTGTCTCTGGCCTTAGCCGGCTCTGTTCCATCTGTGCGTTCTGTCAGGGATAATGCAATCAGACAGGCCCGTGGACGCTTTTCTTCCCTCTCCACAAAATTTTAATAAAACCCTTTGAACAACAGAGCTGAGCATCTCTGAGGCTTGAAATTGAAGTGATAAGAGACGAGATTGCTCACTCGTCAGTCTGCAGCACACTGGCGTCACCCATACAGATTTAAATCTGCCCGTAATGCTGGGCTCTCAACCTGGTCTTCTATCTTCTGTATTTTCTTAAGATGAAAACCCCTGCTTCAAGGAAGAGAAAAGAGAACTCCCTCTCTGTGCCTCGAACAAAATGAGAATCAAGCCCCCAAGGTCTTTCCAAGAAGTAATTTCTGGAAAGGAATACCTTTGCCTAAGTTCTGACTTCCTGAGACAAAATATAATTCCAGTTTGAGGAACACGACTCGGTATTCTGCCCTCCAGGTGGAACCAGCATTGCACAGTTTCCCGCTGTGGTGAGCTCCTGGCCCTCTGACTCCCTCATATTTGACACTAGTGAATTCTTACACAGCACATCCTCCACTCCTCTTCCCTCAACCCCCGCTGCTTTTCAGAGTCGTAAAACCAATATTGTACAGACTTATGCTTGAGAAAAGTAATGCCTAATGCCAGTATGTAAGGATGGAAGATGGAGCCAAGGAGAAAGTAGCTGGGATGGGGCATCCTGTCCTGAATATCTATGTAGACTCCTCTTCACATGAAAACCCCGGCAGCATTACACAAGCAAAGCCAGTTGCCTAAGGAATAATTTATTTAACTGTGGCTGAAATCTCAAAAGAATTAGGTCTTTCCTTTCCACTCCTCTTCTTCAGTCCTTTCTCCTCTGGACTGTCTCTTGTCTTGACTGGTTTCTTACAGCCAGGAGAAAAAACAAATGCAGTGAAGACAAACAAGGTGTTTTTATTTCGTCAAAAATGGCTGAGGAAAGCTGAAAACTGCTCATTGTAGGTATTTAGCAATTTTTAAATTTCTTTAGAACACAGAGCCAGGTGGTGAAGTTGCAGGCCTTTAATACCAACACTCTAGAGGCAGAGGCAGGAGGATCTCTGTGAGTTCGAGAGCAAATTCCAGGACAGTCAGGGCTACACAGAGAAACTCCATCTCAAAAAAAAAAAAAAAACAAAAAAAAACCCGCAGTTGAAGTCTTATGTTTGTGTGTATGTGCCTGTGTGTATCTGTGTGTTTCTGTACCTGTATGTGTATCTCTGTGTGTGTGTGTGTGTGAGAGAGAGAGAGAGAGAGAGACAGAGACAGAGAGAGACAGAGAGACAGAGAGAGAGAGAGAGAGAGAGAGAGAGAGAGAGATTTGGGTTAGCCTCCTATTGAGAAATAAAGAGACTTAAAGAAAAATACAGGGCAGAAGAGAGTAACCTGAGAGGTAAGGTAAGTGAGGGTAGGATATCACTAGAGCTGAAGGCAGGGGCGTGGAGTCCTATTTCCTAGAAACAGTGATCCAGAAGGGGGCTAGTGTGTCAGAGAGAACGGTTAGGGATAATTTCTGTGAGGTGGAGCAGAGAAGAAAGACCCAGTACGTAGGTCTTCCCACCTACTTACAAATGGGAGACCCTACCAGAGCCAGCAGCTCCTGGGATGGCTGTAGGGTCAGCCTCTGGAGACACAGCAAACAACAGTGACAGGCAGAGTGGGGAATCTGGGGTCCGTAAATGCTAACTCTAAGGACCATGACTGTACCAGGCACCTACTTGTTTACCAGACACTTGGTCTCCATCCACATCCATGGCAACCCGTGGACAACTGAATGATCTATTCTTGTGTATAACATCCACATATTAAGTAATTGCACACATGCTAAATGGTCTTCTTGATAAAAAGTGGTGAGGTAACCCAATTAAATTGATGGCTTTTAATTCCAACTATGTCCTAAGATGGCTTGACTTGCTCATTGGTCCAGGGCTCTTTCCTCCCCAAATCCCTTCTTTGTACTTTAAGATAAAGATAATTGTGGACAAACTTATTTTTTCTCTAAATAAACTCTGAAGAATTTCCTCAGCTGTGAGGTTATTAAATCTTATCCATGATTTTCTTATTTCTGAACTAATTTCTTCATAAAGAAATCTGGGGCTTGAAAGCCATCTCAGGGTCACTGTATGGTAGGCTCCTAAAGACGAAAGGCCCATCCTCTGAAGCCCCTCTCCACAGCTCAGAAAGCCATCTCAGGGTCACTGTGTGGTAGGCTCCTAAAGATGAAAGGCCCATCCTCTGAAGCCCCTCTCCGCAGCTCAGTTGGTGCCCAGGCCTTGCCAATGGCTGCATTTTCTAGCTCTGGCTACAGTTATTTCATGACCACTGAAGTTCCGTTTTTTAAACCTAAAATAGTTTCCTTAGCCTTTGCTGACAGTTTTTTTTTTCATTTTATGAATTGAAAACTTTGCCAAACACACACATTTATGGTAACCCACCCAATAAATCTGCACTTTCAAAAAGTAATGGTTCAGATAATGTTTCCTGTGAAAAGTGGTCACAGTCTACACAGTCACCCACTTCTGAAGAAACAAATCTTTCAGCTGTTTCTGAGGAAGAATTTCTTCCTTTATCAGGCTCCATAGTTAGTTGAACAGAGAAAAACAACCTTTTGACTTATATTGATCCTGTGGCTTTACTGTCTCAAAGCTCTACAAGGAGCAGGGCTCACTCATCTTAAAGCTGAATAGCATTGCTAATTAGGCTTGAGATTTATGTTTCTGTTCATCATGAGTGTTTCCTAAGAATCTTCAACTAACCCTCTCAGTATCCCAAGACAAAGAAGGGCACACATGAAAGAAACCTCATGAATCTTAAGTGTTGCTTTACAAGGCCCTTAAGGCTATCCTAGGACATGAGAATCATGTCATTCTTCATTTGTAGCTTATGCAAGTTTTGATGTTGAGTCTTGGGAGAAACAGTCTCTATCACAAAAACACACTTCAGCACATTCCAAACTAAATAGTTACTCCATTTTTCCTTCAACTCCTATGCCTTCGTGTAAACAGAAACTAACCCACCATTTGTTTCCGGACCACCCAGACCCAAATAATCACACAGAAACTATATTAATTACAAAACGGCTTGGCCAATAGCTTAGGTGTATTCCTAGCTAGCTGTTACATCTTAAATCAACCCATTTCTATTCATTTGTGCATCATCACAAGGCTGTGGCCTACCAGGTATTTCAGGTAGTATTTCTTCTTCAGAAGCTACATGACATCTCCTTGACTTCACCTTCTCTCTCTATATATATATCTCTTTCAAGCTGGCTATATTCTGCCCTGCCATTTGCCAAAGCAGCTTTATTCATTAACCAATAAGAGCAACACATATACAAAAGGACATCCCACATCACCATCAGAAGTTGAGTAGACTCAGGCAGGTGAGAATCTAGTGGAGATATTTTTGCCCACAGTATAGATGTTTTTTCCCATAGTGAGCTATATCAGATGCAACCTAACAAACCATCAAGATAATAGTCTGAAACAGAGGGAAGAAAGCTCAATCAATGAATTATTTTAGTATAATATTCTAGAAATATTGTATGGAATATATTTATCTAAATGATTATTTGTATGGCTTTATTATTGATTTATTTTTAGATCTGATGTCTAATATAGGAAACTCACTTGTCTTTGCCAGTTTTATTTCCTATGAAAAAACTTAGAACATAACATGTAATTCTAAAATGAAGGTCATAGGTTATTGTGAAAGTAAAATGTCCCCCACAGGTTCATACATTTAAACACTTGGTCCCCAGATGGTGGCACTGTTTAGCAAGTTTGTGAAACCTTCCTCGCTGGAGGAAGTAGGTCCCTGTGTGTGAGTCTAAAGGTTTTATAATCTAGTGTCACTTCCTTTCTGTTCTCTGCTTCTTCACTGGGGATGTAGCGTGTCCAGCTCATCTTCTCTTGCCCCATGCCTTTCCCATCGCAATGGGATAGTCTCTTAATCTAGAATAGACCTTTCATCCCTTACATCATTTTTTTGGCCAAGTATTTGGTCACAGCAATGAGAAAAACAATGCAGAAAAATGGTATTGGCAAATGGAGCTATGGTTGATAAATCCAACCATGGTTCTCGGCTTCTGGGTGGTGTTTTGTAGGAGGAATGTGGAAGAACTGGGAGCTTGGAATCAGAAATGCCTGAGAATGATGTAAGCAGAGCTTAATGGGCCATCCCGGTGGGAGTCTGGAAGAGCAGAATGCCCAAAGAAATGTGGCTCATGAGGCTGCTGCGGGGAGCAAGGACTATCAGTAATCAGGGCAGCGGCTATGCTTGCCACATTTCGGCAGAGAATTTGGCTTCAAAGACCCATGCCCTGAGAATCCGAGTGAGGCTGAATCCAAAAGTAATGACCAGGTTTGTATGGTGCAGGAAATTTCAAGGTAATATGCACTCAGGCTGCGGCATGCCTTCTGCTCTCTGCTCTTATTCAAGTTTACCTGAGGAACAGCAGCAAAGGTCGCAAAGAGAAAGGATGTGCACTTCTCTGAGGAGAGGAGGCAAGCAACCTTAAATTCCTCCACAAGTAGTTACAGAGTGACAAAGCCTCAGCCTTTGTTATAGAGATTAGCTTCCTCCAGGAGAAAAGTGCTTTCTTCACTGAAAGAGGAAAAAAGCACCCTACAGGCCAGACCCTACACACCCAAGGGTCTACCTAACAAAAATGCAGATATGTTTGGAAGGGGAAAGGTGGAACAGAGAGCATGTGTATGGGGTTCCATACTCAAAAAAGAAAACAAACAAACATTGCCTAGTTCCAGCCACCAAGGCAGAGGTAACTTGGTCAACTTGGCAGCATTGTTCCGCTTGTATTCATTTGAGGGTATCCATTTGGAAGAATTAAATATGCAAGATTGAGAGGGGTCATAGAGTGTTGTTACACTGCTGAGGCTAGACTAGACACCAGTAGAGTTGAAATCTTTGCCAGGAGGTCCTGAAGAGCCATTATGTGAGTTCATAAAAGTGAAGCCTACCTCCACACAAGAGACTATAGGATGTTGGAGAATTTCAAAACTGCAAACATGGACAAGACCTGGCTCAAGGGAGAGGCTGTAAGTGCTGGAGCTGGGAGGGTAGAGCTCTCTATCCAAGCCCTTTGGACCTAGGCAATTCTATCAAGAGTGTCAGATGCCAGACATGGAGTTGTAGGTTTTGGTAATCGTTTTTCTGGTATTTGGTCTTACTTTGGTCTGATCTTTTTGTTTTTGCTGTGTCCAATTCCTCACTTTCAGAGGGTGTTTGCTCCATGCCATTTTATGTTCAAAGTATGTCATTTCTTCCTGATTTTACAGGGCCTACAGTTCAATGATTGCCTTTGTCTCTTAAAAGACTGAGTTTTTGAACAGTGTTGGGATTTGTAATGAATGCATTTGACATCATGAGATGGTCATGAGCCTGTGGAAGCCAGGTGTGGCATGTTGTAATTTGAATGTGCAATCTCCTCCATAGATCCATGCATTTGAATACTCCCTACTTTGAACAGGTGGCACCATTTTGGAAGGTTTTGGAACTTTCACAGGAGGGAAGTGGGTCATTGGGAGTAAGCCTTGAGATTTTATAGCCTAGACCCACTTTCTGTTTACTCTTTGCTTCCTGACTATGGATACAATTTGACAAGCCTGCTTCCTGCTCCTACCATCATGCCTTCCCTGCCTTGATGGACTGATTGCCTCATACTATAAGACTGAATTCTGTAAATTGCTTCTTGTCAAATCTTTGGTTCCAGTGACAAGAAAATTAATTAATGCATAGGTTTTCCCTGAATCTGGGGATCAAGTCGCCAATCTGGATGGGGACAGAGACTGTTGACTTTCTTGGATATAATCATAGGGGAACGCCATTTCTAGTTCCTGACCCAGAGGAAGAAAGAAGAATCTATATGGTATTCTTCAGTGTGGGTCAGCTCCAGAGTTCAAATGCCTGGGATTCAGGATTTTCAAACTCTGAGAGGCCGGAAATGTCAGAGCTAAGGGGGTTTAGTTACTAAGAAGGTAAGCGAGCACCAGCAGGTATCTGGATAGCTGCACGCCTGCCATTCATTCATTGTCCTGAAAGACCCCCACACCAGTTTAGCAGCAGTAGCAATAGCAGCAGTAATGCCATGATTTAGCAAGGCCTGAGACTAGCAATATCCCTGGACTAACAAACACCCCCTTTCTCGCAAGTCTAAAATAAGACACCAGCCAGGCTACCCTCATTTGTGTAAACAGGAGATCTATGGCTTGGCATCTGGAAGCCAGGCCACCCTGAACTACAAAAACAGAATATCTGTGGTCTGGTTTCTGAAGGTCAGTGGTCTGGTTTCTGAACGCCAGTGGTCTGGTTTCTGAAGGCCAGGCTTAGTTAACAGGAAGATAAAGAAGGAACAGAAAAACACCAGATGTTCTCAGTGACATAAACAAGGACAAAGCTGATGTGTTAGAATTTGAGCCAGGTCAACCCCTCACCTCAATTGAAGTAACCAATAGGAACCCTGTAACCATGCATCTGCTTTTGTAAGCCTGCTTCTTGCTGCCTTAGAATTATAAATACTAGCTCTGGACTCCAGAGGGCATGCTCAGCTCCCTGAATGCTGTAGCATCCTTGGATGTCCGTGAAATAAAGAACCTCTTGCTTGTTGCAGCCAGTGGTCTCGTGTCCCGTGTCTTGACGGGGGTCTCTGACAAGGCCCACAGAACTCTGGGGGTTTTTCAGTCCCTTCCCTTTGTAATTAGAGTGAGCATTGCAACCTTAGTCCCTCTCTCCTCCTTACTGGACTAATGCTGCCCAGACACCCCAGTCTTATCCAGGAAGCCAAGGGTCTCTACTACCAACCCTGATTCATGGAAGACCTATGACCCTGGCCCTGGAGACATGCTTCATGTTCTAGGTTTGCACATACACAAAGCCAAGCCATCAAAGTCCTGTGAGTTTTCTACAGTGCAGACATCAGACCTAGATGTGGACTGCAGTGAAAATATTCTAAACTAGTACTTACACCAAGGCCCAGCTAGTGCCAAATACACCCCTTCTGGAGGAGTTCTCTCCCCACGCTTTCTAAGACCATGCCTCTGGTGCAGGTATTTTCCCACCCAGCGCATCGCCTCATTTCGTTCCCTCAGCATAGTTCCGTGGCTCCTGCTTCAGTTTCTGCCTCTGGGTACCTGACTCGCATACCTACCTTGACTTCTTTCAATGTGTCCTGAGATATGGAAGTCAAATAAAGCCTTTCCTCCCTAAGTTGATTTAGGTTGGTGTTTTAATGCAGAAATATGAACCCTTGGAAAAAAAAGAGGGGTCTGAGTATACCATTTATGAGTTTATATAACAAGATTATGAAGAAAAAGAGGTATGAGAATAAGACTGTTGGGAAATAGAAACAACTTGCCCTTCCCACTCTAGAATTAAAGAGATTTAGGCAGGATATGAGCTAGAAGGGCCAGGAATAGTTCCAGCAAGAAGAGAGAGAACTCCAATGCTAGGCACAGCCAATGAGGCATCTCTCCTGTGTGGGGAGGAGGCTGTTCCTGTCTCAGCCCTTTCCAGAAGACACTAGCCTGCAATCCTAGACTCTGCTAACTATCCCCTAAAACCCTGTGCATATACAGGGTGTGATCCCCTGGCTCCTCCAAAAAGGTGGGACTGCAATGGAGCAGACACATCTGGGTGGAGTAAGACAACAAGGAAAATAATGTAGTGGGTACAACAGGGCTAGGCTTAGCAGGAGATGGTGGCTGGCTGCGTGTGAGTCCAGGCCTTTCGTCACAAGCAATCCAGCCTCAATCTCATCTCTAATTTAGAACCTTCCTCCATGTGCCTGTAGGAGACTCTGACCTTTGGAAAATAAAATTGAAAGATATATATTAAAAGCCTTGGGAAAGTAACCCGGCTCACTGTTGGTTTGCTGTGCAGAGCAGCACCAGGCACATGCTGGAGACTTCCCACACGGAATCCTTGAGGGAATTGGTCGTTGATTCTCTAAATCTTTACTTATCCATCTTCCTATAGGCACACACCAAATTATGGGAGGCAGCAGGGTGCTCAGAATAGCCGGTGTGATCAATGTGCCATGCTGGAATTCTTCATTTTATGTACACAGCATTCTCAGAGAGAAACATGCTGTCCCCAGAACCTTAGTACCCGGGAGCTGCCTGAGAGGCTCTCAGTATTTACCCTAATGGTACCAAGTGATTAGGGGCATTAAGTGCCTGGCCACTGGCTGCGCTGTTTTACTTATTACTCTGGATCCACAGCCTTCGGCTTGTAATGGGCTCTTTGAGAAGCAGGATGGTCCTAAGCTTTGAGCTGGCTGCTGATGTCACAAGAACACTGGAGGCCCCTTGGGTGACCTGCATCCATTTTCTGCTCCCACTTGCTCTGTGGGAGAAAACCTGCAAGGACATGCTTTCCTCCGGGTTTCGGGCAGTAGCTCTCCAGACATCTGGAGGAGGGGGTGGCGCATAATTGTCAGTCTCTTCCTCACCACCCCGGTTTCCACAAACATTAACCATGGCGCTTCCTTGCCTCTTTCCTTTTCTCATTAAGTCCATCTTGACCTGTTTCCTTGATGGAATGCTTACCCCTGAAGATGTTTCCATTTGGGAAGCAGACTGGACTCATTTTGGACCAGTCATTTGATTTATTTTGATATATAACAGAAAGTCTGCAGTGAGCCCTGGTCATGTCTAGGGACCCCTTTGCCCTCCACCGAAGGGTTAAGCTTGGGCAGTGTGAAGAGTTGGCCCTGGCTCCCAGGCTGAAGGCTGCGCAGCTGACCATATTAGGAGTACATGAAGGGAAGATTCAGTTCCCAGCGCGGCAGGAGCTTTCTGAAGTGCAGGTGCTATATTTAGCACTAGACTCTAGGGAAAAGCAGCTTAAAAGTGGCAGTGGGTTGCTGGGATGCACACGTGTAGGGGACCTCTACTCCAGTCTCCAGCAAGCTCCAGGTCGATGCCTGGGGAGAGAGGGAGTGCCTCTCTCTCCATCAACTCTCCATTGTCTAGATAGTGTTCTTAGCTCTAGTGAAGATAAATTCAATCCCTTTCAGCTCCGTTGCTTTTCTCTTGTGGAGGAAAAGAACCATGGTTGTTGAGTGAATCATCTTTCTGAAGGCTGTAAGCCAGGATTTCTCTCCCCTCAGCCTCCTGTTCCTTTTCTATATCCACTGAACATGATTTGCGGAATCACCTCATGTGATTCCTTCCCTTAGGAAACAGAAGTGCTTAGCTCCCTTCTGTTCTGAAGGACAGGAACCGTCAGGAACAGGAGCATCTTCTCCCTGTTATAGTGGCCCTACATCTAGAAATGGGTCTTCTCTACAGATAAAATCCTATAATAGGGACATAGTATGTAGGAAGTGATTTCTTAGGAGCCTATACACATTTTTAGACTTCTACAAGAGCAAAAGTTAAGGCAAAGAGTGATCTTACAGAAACATGACTACATTCAGTGTTGTGGAAGTAAATGTTTCAAGGATTGTGACATCTATGGTCTCAGAGTAATTTGTTTATGCACAGTCTCTCTCCACAGCCCTCTGCTTTCTTCCCAAACTGTATTACCTCGACTGAGGGAGAGTTTAGATGAGTGTGAGGCCAAGGATGTTCCTAGTTACAATTCTTGGGAAACAGTTGACCATTCAGAATACCAGACTTTCACATCTGGCCCTCCTACAAAGTCACTTAATTTATCCAAATTATGTGGTAGTAGCAGAACATGAAAAGTCCCACGAAACTATTACATAAGCCTGAAGTTTGGCTTGGAAAGTTCATTTGAATAAAAAGCCAAAGGCCTGGCTTGCTGAGCTACTGCCCACTACAGCTGGAATGCTTTCTTAGCCGGGAGGAAATGGTTGGTCTGTCTGTATGGCTTTGGGGAAAGATAACAAATTATAGTAAAATCTAATGCATACTTGTCTGGGTTTCTTAAAAGAAAAAGAATTTCAAGGAATTCAATTGGGTCAACCACCTCATGAGCTATCGTGAGACCTTACAGTGAAAGGTTGCATAGCAAACAGTAAGTGGACATCGTGGTCACATAAAAGTCAAGGCTAACTACAGCCCACTGAGTCAGGCCTGATGGAGCTAAGAAAGCTGGATGTGGGGTAGAACTCAGAATGGGCAAAAGATTCAGTGCAGGATGTGGACTCTGATACCTGCTAGACTAAGGACGCCGTGCAGGTTCGCGGCTGAAGGCGACTATTTAGAAAGACAATAGCCGAAGTTTTTGCTCCAGCTTCTCTGATTCATTTGTAGATTGCCCCAGGAAGGCAGCTATCTCTCCTGGCTGAGGTGCGAATGCCAGTGTGGAGGCTGAGAGAAATGCCAAGATATGAATCAGTCCCTCAAAGAAAGAGAGGGAAAAACAACAG